>APFE031190108.1:15957-36233 GCA_000404065.3 Pinus taeda | reverse complement strand
TAGTTTCAATCCCACTTCTTCACCCCTATGAGCATCACCCGATGCAATGAGTGCTAAGTTAACTATTCAAAAATCATGAGAAATTAGTCAGTTACGACTACCTCTCATGGAAATGGTCATACGTTTGAATGACTTACTTAACGCAGTTGAATCCCAAAATGATATCTAATATAATGCACTGCGTAATCCCCCATACTTAGATTCAATTATTGGTTTTTCTTATATAGTGCCACATGAGCATTTTGACTTCATCCAAGGTAGAATTCGGGTTAAGAAAGGGTGACCCTTATTTTTCTCTCTTTTTGGGATCTATGAATGAGTTTGGGTTGTCCTTTTTTGAGCCTATTTAGGGAAATGATGGATGTCTTATATAATATTCTTTGATATATTTTCTCCTCTTTGCTAAAGATTTGATTCTTTTAGCCTCCTTGTTAGAGGGTTTGTGGAGACAAATCAATGTCATATCCAATGTTTGTGACCTTTGATAATTGATAATCAACTAGGATAAAACAGAAGTTATGATCTTCAACATGGTGGAGAGTGCTCTCTTTTCCTTTAATTTCTACTTTCCTGGTGAAGAGATAGTGGTCACCACAACCTACACTGGAAATATCCTAGAGGTTATTCTATTTTAATAAAGGTGTAATCCTTACTTACCATGACAGGAAATTGAGGCACCATCCAATATATTCTTGAAACTTGGGCTTTCTAGGCCATCTCTAATATCTAACGCAAAAACTCCTAGATGTGAAACTTTTTCCCAGAAAAAATAATGATACCATCTATCTATTGATCCTTCATTCATTTCAATAAAATAGATAACTTTCGTACCATGTAAAATTTTCAAGCCTAGATGATTGTTGTTCCAATATTCTCATATTGAAATTATTTAAAAGAAAAAAGTTAAATTTCTGAACATTGCATTAAAGGAAAAAATATTTGAAAAATGAATAGCAAAATAAATAAAATAGGTATGCAAGGTTCCTCCTTCAAATCATCTTTCCATTCCTTTGATCAAATCTTACAAGGAGACCATGCAAGCTACTTTGGACTAGTAATTGTATCGTCAAGGAAATCACCGCAAACTGTAGTCTATGACATGTGAACAAAGATTACATATATAGAAGAAAATCCTGCTATATTTCTACCTTTCCTAGGAAACAAATTTCTGAATTTTCACAACACTCAAGAATCTATTCGGTCTTATAATCTCAAACACAAACAAACACAAATTCCATGAGAATACTACTTTGCAGAGTGGGAAACAATAACAACTAATCAAAGCGTACATAGGAAAAAAAATTATAGCCAAGTTTTCTATATTAACAATATTTAGTACAACTGTCTAGGGATCTCGCACCAAGGATAATGATCATTGATAGAAGACAATGAGGGCTCAGTATCAACATCAACTATGATAACCAATTTTCCCTGAACAAGATACAACTGACTTACTTGCTAATGTAGCACCCTCCTCATCTCCTTCCAGTCCACATACCTTGAACACATCTTGATGCAGGAACATATTTTTAATTTAATTTATTGTAAAAACTTTCACAAAGTTTAAATAATTCTATATTTTCTAGAAGATTTTTAGAAATTGCTAGATTTCATTAAAATCTAGTAGTTAAGATAAGTTGCTAGAATTGAGAGGATTTTTAGCAAATTCCTCCAAATATATAGGAAAGGAATTCTCTCTTGAGAAACTCGAGAGATTTCTTCCTCCTAAATAGATAGTCATGCAAATCATTTTAAAAGGCAATTTTGAGAGAAATCAATTTAATAAAATTAATGTTTTAATTTGATGTCTAATTTTCTCCTCTTCGTTCTGCATCACATCAGGAAGTCTTTTGCCTTCCAATCATTAGCTCCTCAACCTTCCTATAATAATCAACACAACTCCTTTAGGTAACTAAAATTAGGCTCAAACAACTCTACCCTCTAGTTGCATCATTTTTCCTTGAAGGTATGCAACACATATGGTCTTCAATCTACCCACTACTTGATCCATTGTTGTCAAAAGAAGACAAGTCTTAGGGCTATGGAGGTTGTTATATTTTTGTTAGATTTTATGGTTTGGTGTAGCATATGATAGGTCTTTTAGTCGTAGATGATGCTAAGAGTCTAAGGAGCATGAGATCTATAAAACCTACAAAAGGTTTCGCAAGGTAAACTCGCAAAACAGCTTAAATAAATTAATTTTCTATAATTTAAATACTACCCAAGTCTAACTTAGTAGAAGTGGTAAATTAAAATGAAATAGTTAAGGATGTTCGAGATTCCTCTTGAGACTTCTATTGATGAAGTCTAATTAATCTTAGTTATTGATGGAGATTAAAACATATATTAAATCATGGTCTTTGAAGACTCAATGAGAGATATAAGAGCATGTCGAAGGGCCTTAGAGAACCAATTAGTTGCATTAGAGAGATCATCATGATCAAGGGCGATTGAGCTACCTAATCCATAGATCTGGTGAAGGTGTAGTTCAAGTCGGGGAGTGAGAGTAGTAGGGGTTTGCAGTAGGGAGAATTTCTAGAGAAACTCTCAATGGGTTTTCTAGTTTCTAGATACAGGAAACGAAGGTCAATTTGTTCAACAAGGAGGCTGGAGATTTGCAGTATGAGTTGCCTAGTTTCCCAGAAAGTGCGAGTGCAGGATCTAGAGTGAAGTGTAGGATTTTCGATCTACATCCTAAAGGACGAGTGAGTTTGATTAAGGAGTAGATAAGCGAAAGATAACTCATTTGGAAGTGATTCATAGTTAGATATTTTTTTCTCTAGTAAATAGTGTGTATTTCTAGACCAGTTGTGTGAATTAGCTGGGAAGTGCAAATTTCCTAGAGAGGGCCATATCCAGTTATTGTGAGCGAAACATATTTCCAAAATTATTTTCTAGTTCAGATAGATTTCGAGAGAAAGTCCTAGAAGGCTCGGAGATGTAATTTTCTATATTTTACTACATCATAACAAAATAAACCCTCATTTGTTGCATCGGTTTTCCCTTCAAGGTTTTTATAGGGATGTTTAGTCCAAAACTAATTCTGTCATTTTTATGTTGGTTCATATATTTCTCATTTCCTGATCTTACTTTCATGACATATTTTTATTGTGAATAATTGCACTCTAATTTATTCATTATTTGTTGTTAAATAAATAAAATGCCAATGAGTTAACATAATAAATTCGAACTTGTTTTGATTTGAAGGAAATTTTACAATTTTCATTGGAGAGTACCTCTGCAACACCATTGAACCAGTGTTGATTCCCTAGCCCTCTTGGATTCCCTTTAGTACTTAAAAGTTCAACTACATAGGCTCCAATAAATTTTCCTATCACATTAGTCTTGTAGTTGTTCAGAAGTACTAAACTTAGGGTACAATACATAACTACCTAACAACCCTCCAACTATACATGAGCTTCCCAACTAGATCTGACCCAACTAGTCCATTAACCTTGCAAAACCATTAATCGCAGAAGGACATACATACCTCAAAAGGTACCCTTCTTTAGTCCTTCCAAAGCAACTCGGCCTGTGAATTTATGTTATAGGTCTATTTGGGCACATCAATTTCAACATTCAGATCAGTACAATTAGGGCTCATCAAACCCTAATTTAGTTGCTACATGCCCTAGACAAGTCATCTCATTGAATGCTTCCAGCCATGAAAGTTTCCTAGCCTAAGACCTTGCTGAAATGCCTCCTTGGGACACTAGTGCAGCCTTGGTCAGGGGTAACTGCGCTGCAATGCAGGTAGGCCCATTTAGGCCTACACTTTTGTGCACTTCGGCCCACTTACACCTGCGTTGGGTGAGAATGAGCAAAATTTGCATAGGGTTCTAGGAATATTCCTTGATTCTAGATCATTCTAGAAGGATCCAATCTCTTATCATCCTATGAGCTCAAATATGGATAGGATATGGATCAATTAACCTCCTATCCTCTCAACCCTTACTCCATGGAAACTAACTCCAATTTTGGAAGGCCATTCAATACCCTCATTTATGACAAAACCACCTCCATGTCCCTATAAATTGAGCACTCATCATAATTATGAAGAAGTTAGAATTTGAAGATTGTAGAGAAATATTGTTGGTTTGATATTTGAGTTCATGTCAAATAATGTTATGCTGTTGGATTGGTGTGTTTTTGGTGTGACGATGGTTGGACTGAAGCTGGACGAGTGACACGGGATCAAACTGCATTGGGTGAAACTCTTCCTTCTACATTAATAAAGTTGTTTATTCCTTTTCTCATATTCTTGTTCATATCTATGATGATTATGCGTTTCAATGTTATTGATTCCATTGGTTTATAGTAGATAGATCATGTATGATTTGATCGTTGTTGCTTTTATTTCTGTTGACACAAGTACCAATTGAGAAGATTCAGTTCAAGTGGGATCAAAGGGAGAAATTCAAAGGGGATCAAGGAAGAGAAATACTACAAGTAAGTTGCTTCATCTCATCTATCTACTATAGGAAAAGGTTAAACTAATTTCTTTCTATTGTTCTAAGTGTAGCTACCCACTTAGGGAAAATGTGTTTATCCGTACAAATTCAATATAATAAATTGGATACCATACTGGGGAACGACCATCCTTCCTAGTAATTATCCCTCTATCCTCTCATCCCTTTCTCCATGGAAACTAACTCCAATTTTGGAAAACCATTCAATGCCCATTTTATGACATAACCACTTGCATTTCCCTATAAATTGACCACTCATCATAGTGATCAGAGGCTAGAATATGAAGATTGCATAGAAATTATGTTGGTTTGAGATTTGAGTTCATGTTAAGTAATGTTATTTGTTGGATTAGTGTGCTATTGGTGTGACGAGGGTTGGACTAAAGCTGGATGAGTGACACAGGATCAAACCACATTGGATGAAACTCTTCCTTCTACATTAATAAAGTTGTTTGTTCCTTTTCCCATATTCTTGTCCATATCTATGATGATTGTGTGTTTCAATTTTGTCGATTCCATTGGTTTATAATAGATAGATAATGTCTATTTTGATATTTGTTGTTTCTATTTATGTTGACACATGTACCAATTGAGCGGATTCAGTTCAAGTGGGAGCGATAGGAGAAATTCAAAGGGGATCAAGGAAGAGAAAGACTACAAGTGAGTTCCTTCATCTCATCTATCTACTATAGGAAAAGGTTAAACTACTTTCTTTCTATTTTTCTATGTGTAACTACTCACTTAGAGAAAATATGTTTATCTGTAGATACAAATTCCATATAACAAGTTACTTCTCGAATTTTTGCCCCCTAGTTAGGACACCTTGTGACACTGAAGGCCTACTCTTTCCTTGGTCAAATATCCATTCTAAACCTATGCAATTCCCTTGCTTAAGATCCATCCTTCTACGTTTTTCCTTTAGGTGTCCCACCCCTTCACTTTAGGTCTGCTCCAAGACAAAGTGATGCATAAAGATGCTCCTAATAGAGCGTGACCCTTCCTACAGTCAATAGAGATAATGCAACCCCTATAAAAGAGAATTAGGAGCCTCAATAATTTACATAAATTTCCTTTACATACTTCCAACAACCTCATCTAACTCAACCTACTCCAACATAGAGATAAACCTAAGAAAATTGTCATTCTACTCTTTGGATATGATCCTATAGAGACTACAACTCCTTTGATTCATACATCCTTCTTCTTATCCTGATTTTTCACTTGTGATTGATGTCTTTGGCCATCAAGTGAGGTACCTTTATTTATATGTGATCTAGGAGCATCAAACAACCTCCAAAAGACACCTCTTCAAGTCTATCCAACATGTACCTTATGTCTTTTAGCCCTCCATATAGAATAATTTTTATTTTCTCTCACTGTAACACATTAACCAAGGTTTTCCTAGTTTCCACTTTCTAATGGTGTCACACATGCAACGGTGGTCCAACCTCCAAAACCATTCTTGGATTCCCACAACTTTGGCTGCAAAAATGACTGCTTGGGTACTTAGCCCAAAGAGAGATTTTGTGGCATCAATTCACACAAGCTAAGTACCTAGCATTGTAGAGTAACTCTCAAGATACAAACTCAGCACTTCCTCTTAGCAAGGGAGGTACTTACACTAGTAGGAAGTATTTTGTGATCATCATTACCACTAGTGACACTAGGCCAACTCTTGGGACTCACTAGTCTAGCATACCTTTAAGAATGAGTTATGCTCAACTTAGTGGTTTGTCTTCCACAAGAACAATCCTAATTCTTCTTCTCCTATTTTTTTTTTAGGACATCCCAGGATTCCTTCCTACTAGTTATAGAATCTCCATTTCTCCCCACTAACCACATGCTCTTCTTAGGCTACACATTCTCACTCTATACCTACAAACTCCTGCTAGAACTTGGCTCCCTTTAAGCCTCAGGAACCTGCACCTGCTTCTGCTTCTCATAATCTATAGGATATCCCATTAGGCATTATAACCCATGCTCCCCAACTCTGATGATGACTTTAATAGAGCTAGAGCCTTTTGGCTTAATAATTTATTTCCCATCCTGGAAAGTCACGTTAAACCCATTTTGCTTGATCATTAAGACATATGATACATTATAACTTAGCTTTGGTACATACAATACATATTGAACTCACATATTATGACATGACTCCATATTGAATGGCATGATACTTGATCCTCTGATATCCTTTGACACTTTTCACCCACCTTCATGTGAAACTTCAAGTCCCACTTAGCTAAAGTCTAGAACACGTCATGTGAACGAGACATATGCTTCAACACACCGTTTTCTGCATACCACATAGCCTTATCAATGTCAACCCCTATGGAATGATATGCCAAATAAAAATACTCGCTCACCAACCTCTTTGATATTTTATCTACCTCTAAAGAAGTTGTTAGACCTATTATCCCCTTCCCCTTCTTCTTCCCATTTTCTCCTTGCTTCTTGCTTGGACACTTTTTCGAATAATGATCATACTCACTACAGTTGAAACACTTTAGCTTGCTGAAGTCCTTCCTTTTCTTATGTTCATTCTCCCTAAAGAAGCCTTGTTATCATATAAATAATTCTTCTTTGTATGAAGGTGCTCATGTCACACTTTCTCCTGAATAAATTCATCCCACAAGTTGTTCCATTATGACAGCTTCTTTGTATCAACAATCCCTTTGATGAAAGCATCCCATTCCTTGGTTAACACTTTCAAGGCAATCCTTGGCATCACACAATCTAAAACAATCTCTCTAATGGAAACAATATTATCTCAAACCTAAGACAATCTTGTCTGATACAATTCCATCCAACATTTTGGTGTTCTTCAAGTTGTCCTTTAATCCCAATACCTACTTCTCGTTCTTAGTTTGGAACAAATCCTGAAGATATTTCCACATGTCATGGGAACTACTATTCCCCGAAATATGAGGTAACAAATGATCCTTGACACCATTTAGGATGGTCAAATTTCCATTCATACCCAACTCCTCATACACTTCCAACTACTTAGGGCCTATTGGTTTCTTGATTTCCTTGTCAGAAAAATGATATATCTTATTGACCATCAAGACCAACCTGACCCTTTCCTTTGATATACTATAGTGATACATCCCATCCAACCTATTTTTCATATCGTATACTCATAGATGACTTCGCCATTACTATTATTCCTTCAATAACAATGCAACTAACTCCCTCTTGAACTATAGTGTATGCTATGCAACCTTCGATTCATTGGACCTTCAGAGTAGGTTTGATACCATGTTCAATTTCCATGACACTTGAAAATCTATTTTGGTTCTTATATTCTCAAACAAAAACATGCCAAAATCCCACAAGAATACTGCTTTGTATAATAGAAACAATAACAGTGAATCAACTTGTACACAAGAAAAATTTTCAGCCGAATTTCATTATATTCGCGATAATCAATACAACAGTCTAAGTCTCTCCTACTAGGGGTAATGGCCCTTTATACAAGACAATTGATGCTAATTATCGATAAAAAGTAAGATAACCATTTTTCCTAAACAAGATACAACTAACTTACTTGTCAATGTAGTGTGCTCGTTGTATCCTTTCATTCCACATACCCTAAGCACATATGGTGGTCCATTTCCATCTAATCAGAATCTCCTCAATTTGAATCTATCATTCAAAAAAACTCATTTAGGTCATTCAAGTTAGGCCCGAACAACTCTTCCCTCTAGCTACTTCCTTTGTCCTTCAAGATCTGCAACACATAGGGTCTTCAATATGCCCACTACTTAATACTCCACAAAATACAAGTCTTATGGATATGGAGGATTCCCTTTTTCCACTAAAAAAATACCTTTGTAACCTTGTTGAACTAGAGTTGATTCACTAGCCCTCTTGGCTACCCTTTAGTCTTTCAGAGTCCAATTCCTTCGGCTCCAATAATCTTGCCTCTCCTATCAATCTTGTAGTCCTTCACAAGGATTAGACTTAGTGCACAATAGGAAGCTACATAACAATCCTCCAACTATACATTAATTTCTCAGCTGGACCAACAACCTAGCAAAACCATAAACCACATAAGGATATGCATACATTAGAAAGGACCCTTCTTTCTTCTTTACAAAACATTTAAGCCTATGCACTTATGTCTGAAATTTCGAACCTCTACTTAGGGCACACTATGGAATCAAAAGCCTATTCTTTCCTTGGTTGAATATCCCTTCTAGACCTTTACAATTTCCTTGCTTGAGACCTTGCCTTCTGTGATGCTCCTATAGGTGTCCCCACCCTTGAATTTAGGTCTACTTCAAGACAAAGTGAAGCCCATATATCCTCATAATAATGCTCAGACCTTCCTGGACCAAATAGATATAATGTGGCCTCTATCACAGAGAATTACGAACCTCAATCATATAGAGAATTGATTTTTACACCGCCATCAAACTCCTTTAACTCGACCTGCTCCAGCACTAAAAGAACCACAAGAAAATTGTCCTTCTACTCTTCAGACAGGTTCCTATAGAGGTTGAAACTCATTTAGCTCAAACATCCTTCTTATTATGATGATTTCTCACTTTTGATTTATGGTGTTTGGTGATTAAACAAGGAATATTTATTTATATGTGATCTAGGTGAAGCCAACGCCCTCCAAAAGACACCTCTTCAAGTCTAGCCAGCCTATATCTTATGGATATTATCCCTACACATAAAATAAAAAATTATATTCTCTCTCTTAATCACTTCTATAAAGGTTTTGTTAGCTACCCCTTGTTCCAATAAGGGTGCCGCTCATGCAACAATGGTCCAACCTCCAAAAATATCCTCGATTTTGTACCCACAACTTAGGGTGAAAAACCCATTGCTTGGGTACTTAACCTACAACATTATAGGAAGTTTCAACCTAAAAGTGGCCTCGTAATGAAAAATCATAAAAAACAGTTAAAATAATAAAATAAAAGTTATGAATTTTAGATGGAAAGGAGAAGACTACTTTTTTTAATTTCATTTTTGGCTTATCTCCTTATAGGTTTACTCAAATTTCAAGTGTAGACACTAGTTGGATGTAGAATAAAATTCCACAGCCAATGAGTACCCATTATGTATAATTTTGAGAAGATCCACATTGATAAAAAATTGAATATACATTAGAAAAGCATGTTCAACATGATTTTTTAAGGTATCATGAACAATTCATGGGCACTTTTAGGCTGAGATTTTCTCTAACGAGAGATTTTTTGGCACCAAATCACACAATCCCAGTACCCAAGGTTGTGGATTACATCCTAAGTTAAAAAATTCAACATTCCCTCTTAGTAAGCGAGGTACTTCTATTATTAGAAAGTATCTCGTCATCATCATCATTGTTGGTGACACTATCCCATCTTATGGCACTCACCACTACAACATTCCCTGAAAAATGAATTATGCTTGTCCCTTACATGATAAGCCTCCTACTTATTCTTCTCCTGAAATGCTTCTAGGTAATCCTAGAGTTCTTTCTTCATATTTTTAGAAGCCCCTTGCTCCCCACTGACCACACTTTCTTCTTAGGCTACATATTCTCCCTCAGAACATGCAAAGTCCCATTATAACTTGGCTCTCTGGAATCCTCATGAACCCGCACCTACTTTTATTTCTCATGAGCTATAGGATTTCATATAAGTCAGTATAGACCATTCTCCCTAACTCTGATGACAACTCCAGTAGATTTAGATCCTTTAAGCCTGAGCTTCACTTTTCAATCCTAAAAAGTCACATCAAACCCTTTCTACGTGATTAGTGAGATAGACAATCCATTATGCCTAAGCTCTAGTACGAACAATACATCTTGAACTCACATCATCTAACCTAAATCCATCTTGAATAGCATGACACCTGATCCTCTAATCTCCTTCTAACTCTTTTTTCCCAACATCATGTGCAACTTTGAGTCCCACTTAGTTAGAGTCTCGAACACATCATGTGAACCTGGTATATTCTTCGACACACCATTATTCATGTACTATCCAATATCATTTGTGGCACCGTCTTAGAAATCATCATTGGTGGCTCTTCCTCAATAGATGAGGTATCAAATCATCCTTGACACAATCTAGGATGATCAACTTGTCCATCGTATCAAGCTCCTTAGTGTATTTTGGTTTCTTAATTTCCTCCATGGAAAAATGATAGATCTTGTTGAGAATCAAGACCAACTTGATCATTTCCTTCAATAGAACATAGTTAGATAGCCCATTCATTTTCCCTTCAAAGTAGCTCTAATACCATGTTGAATTTCCATAGTACTTGATAATTTGGTTTGGGTCATAGAATCTCAAACAAAAGCACACACAAGTGGAACAACAATATTGGTTTTCCAAACATAAGAAAATAAAAATTAACCAACTCGTACTAGAGACACAAATTTTCAACCCAAATTCATTATATAAACAATATTTAATACAATAATCTAGGACTCCCATACGAGGGATAATGGCCTTTGATACAAGACAACTAGGGTTTGGTATCAAATATAATTATGATAACCAAAATTGTGAAAAAATATCCTTCCAACATATTTAAGCATCTATACATGACATATGCATCTATTGGCCTTCAAATATAGTAATGTGAAATATAATTTGTATTGTAAATAATGTGGTGCCTCAAAGGTGAGTGTTTGATGAATATTCTTTTCTTGTTGATTCTCATAGAAGGACTTGGTAAAAAAATTCCATCATCTCGTTCCTTTTTCACTCAAGGGATTCTTCAAGCAACATTTTGAAAGGATCTCTTGCTACCTCATCTTTCTTTTCTTCTTCCATGGGAGGTCGTAAGAGTTCAACCATCTCAGGTTTTGATTCCTTATACCTTAACATCCTTGGGGACATGCACCAAAAAGAAATGATATCATTGATCTAGATTTATAAAAGAAAGAAACGAAAAACAGATTCAATCCCACACATAGAGATATAGCGAAACAAAACTTGAGTTAATAAATGGAAACTAATGAAAATCGTTTACATACATAAGAGAAACAAACTAATTAAAGCCATGGTAGCTTATCTCTGAGAAGAGATGTAATGAATATATGTCTTTTGAATTATGTTACAATGAGTCTCATAGGCATTTTTATTATTGAGAAACAATGGAAAACCCCAAACAACCAAAAACCTAATGCTAGGAGATGAAGAACAATTTTTTTTTTGCACCTCGTTGAGATTATTTAGAACGACAATTTCTAGGGGATGTAACTTGGGTTTATGATCTCCATCTGGCACGATGATACCTTAGAAATTTTTATCTAAGGAAAACAAATTTTTCGGGAAGTCCTTTGCCTATAGGCCATTGGCTTGTTGTGTTTGCCAAAATATGTCTTTAAGGGGCTCAAAATGGCTTTGGAAGTTTATGTCCCGAAAAAAATCCCAAAAATAGAAAGTTGTGCTAGAATTAAAGAAACAAAAGGGAAACACTATTTTTGTCTACATGGAATAGGTAGGTGGCCACCAATATCCAACTGGATGATATTGACATAATTATAGACTGTAATTGGATGAAAACAATGGAGAAATTCATTATAATAATGAAAAGTGATTTTTAATAATCCCCTATGAGGGATGGAGGATAACATTATAAGATTTCATAGTGGATTCATGCATAGAATATATGTCATTAGACAATATAAAGCATATAAAAAAATTATACAATCCAAGATATACATGAATCACAACAAAAAGTGAAAAATAAAGATTTGAAGAGAATGTGTATCAATAAAGATTAAGAATTTTGCATACATACAGTATATTAGACAAGCAAGATATAGAAATTCAAAAATTTCAATAATAGATAAAAGAGTTAAAATAACAAATTAAGATTATATTTTTCTTTACAAAAGAGAGATTGGCGATATAATAAAAAAATTCAACCAAAGATGATGAAATGTCTTGTTTGAGAAATCACAATAAAACTATACTAATGGAAATGAAGAAGCTGAAGAAAGTGAGGAAGGAGTAACAACAATCTTAAGAAAAAAATAATGGTATTGGCATTGGCACAAGCAATGTGGGAAAACATAACATAATTATCAGTGAAGTTGTATCAATGAAAGAGTCTCAAAAAGTTGATATTAAAAAGAATATCACCTCAATGGAAAGGATCAAAACTAGAAACTAAATTTTCATTTCTAACGAAGTTTTATTAGTAAAACATCTTCCACAAATTAAGTTCAAAAAACTAGTGATAAAGTAATTTCCATGGATTTAGTGAAGTTTGGGATGCCAATCATCAAAATTGATGAAGTCATGTGTCAATCAAAGGATGTTATTACACTAATAAATGCAAAATTATAATATATCATCATAATGGACCATGCAAATCAAAACAAGATTAAAAGATAGATTACTAAAGATAAACTTATTACGGTACCATATTAATAGGAAAAAACATAGAAATCATAGTACCCTAGAATCAACATGTTAATAGTCCAAGGTATGTAACTAGATCCAATAGTGTTCTTGTGTTTCAAAGAATTCAAATATCTATGGACCTCAAATTCAACAACAATGAAGATAAAATTTAAAACATTATCATTAAAGAGTACTAAAAAGAATTTAGATTGGATGGATTGATTTGTTTTCAATGCAACAAAATTGTTCAGGGATTCAAAGATCTCATCATCTCATGTCCTCAACCTCCTCAATTAGGTGAAAGAAAAAATATGATGGTTCAATTTTTTTTACAAGATGTTTTTATTTTCCATGCTTTGAGGACAAATCATTTTTAAGGGAGGCTGGGAGAATTGTAATTCCCAGGGCATATTAGAACTAGGATTACAATATAGTCATTATTATGCAATATATAATAACCATGTAATAAGATTCATAAAACCATTATTATCTATTATTTAATGTGCAGTAATGATAATTCATTTCCTTTTCCAAGGACATGACTTGTCACTCTGTACATGTATTCATACATGTTTATTTTACCTAGTGAATCACAACTCAAATCTATATTATTATAATAAAGTACTTTATATTTTTCATGATGTTCTCATGAAGTAAACTATTAGATTCACATTAGTATTATTTGCTTAACTTGATTTGGTGGTATCTTGATTTGAGATCTAACTTTATAGAATAATCCATTCCATGTGGTTCATCTAATGGTGCATCAAATTTGGAATAGAAAATTTGCCATTATTGGTGATTTTGTCTAAATATTTATAGTTCAAACACATCCTCCAAGCATTATATTTTCTCCTCATCATAACTAGTGGAGTTGAAAATAAACTTCAATTTGGTTGAGTAATAGCTAAATCTAGCATGTCTTGTATCATTTTCTCATCTCCCTCTTTTGTTTATAAGGATAATGTTAGGTCCCTATACTACTAGTGTAACCCCTTATTGCTATTAGTGAAACCCACTTATTATATTGTTGTGCCCATGTAGTCCCCATATTGTTATTATTCATGCAAGTACGTTCTACTGAAAAAAATGTATAATCAGGCCATCTTGGGAGATTGGGCATAACGCTTCCTTGGAGAATCCAATTTCGATTAGACTAGTGGCACTGCAAATCAGACTCAGAGGGGTGCCAAAATTAGCAATTTCAAACATTGGCGATCCGCAACTTCAGAGATACCTCAGATTGAATATCGAGGTCCTACAAAGTGAAAAAATGTGTGTAGTTTTTTTTTAAAATTTTCATAAGTTTGGTTTGAAAAATTAGTTCGAAGGAATTCAAAGGTCATAGTGAAGAATAATTATCATTAATTTATTCCCCAAAGAAAAAAATGGAAACACCTAATAAGCAACCTGAATGCTCTAGCATGACTCATGAAGAAGAGGAAGAAATGTAACATGATATATCAAAATTATGAGACCAAGTTCAAAACATTTTACTCTCACAAAAGTAACATAAGCTAAGATGGATGGCTTAAAGAAAGACATGGAAGATAATATGGATGATTTAAGGAAAGACATGGAATATAAGATGGATGGTTTAAAGAAATGCGTGGAAGCTAAGATTGATTGTATGAAAGCTAGCATTGAATATTGGAAGAAGGACAGGGAAGGTTGGAAAGAAGGTTTGACATAGTTGCTACAAGAAAGGCTTCCTAATGGAGAAAAGGTGGTAGAGAAAACTTAGAATGAGAAAAAAAAAGTTAATCATGATTGGAAGAATGACAACATAGAATATTTGAATAAATACGTGGAAGGTTTGAAGGAAGGTTTTACAAGGTTGCTACAAGAAAGGATTCTTAATGGAGAAAAGGTAGTCGATAAAACTCATGATGCGAACAAAATAAATATTAATCATGATTTCATAGACTCTAAGGGTGGACTAAAGACCCATAATGTTACAAAGATCGATATGAGGAATTTTGATGTTAAGGATCCCATAACATGGATACTACAGATGGAGCAATATTTCGATCTCCATAATGTACAAAACATAGAAAAGGTACACATTGAAACTTTATATTTGGAACCAAATCAGTTTGTATGGTATTGATGACTTTGCTCTCGTAAACAAATTGTCACTTGGGCAATTTTTGCAAAATAAATGATAGCACATTATGAGGATACAAAAAACAACACTTTTTTTAGCCAATTGATAAATCTCAAACAAAAGGGTTCAATGATGGAGCACATTGAGAACTTCCAAAAATTGAATATAATGGTAAAAGATATTCCAGAGGAACATAGGATTGATGTGTTCATAGAGACTTTAAAGGATAACATCCAACATGAGGTTCACCTTTGGGAACCTGATTCATTGGAGAAGGCATTCATGTTGGCAAGGAAAAAGGAAAGAAAATTTATGGCAACAAGGAAGCCTACCACTCACAACCATAAAGATGGAAGTGTTGTTTCCCCTAGCATTCCACAACCTACAAGGTTGACACCAAAGAAATTCAAAGAAAAAATAGAAAAAGGGCTTTGTTACAGATTTGATAGAAAATACACTAAAGGTCATAAGTGTTCTTAGAAGAAATTATTTTACATAGATTGTGAAGATGAGGAAGAAAAGGAAAAAGAAACGTCAAAAGAAGAGGATATACACTAGGAACAAACCCTAGAGAAAGAATAAATGAATTTAACCATATCTTGTAATGCAATGGCCAGAATTACCACTCCTCAAATTATCAAGATAGAAGGACATATCAAGAAGAGAACGGTAATAGTGTTGATTGATCAGGGTAGTACCCTTAATTTTATTCATTGTAAGATAGCCAAGGAATTGAATTTCTTCCCTTTATCCATCACCAGGGTGTCAAGTGATGGTTGCAAGTGGAAGAACCATAAATTTCTTTTGAAAGTGCCATAATATCAAGCTATCCATGGGAGAATATGTATTGAATAGCCCAATGCTTTCCATTCCAATGAGTGGTGCTGATGTTGTATTAGAATTCCAATGGCTACAATCCTTGGGTAGAATAGCTTTTAATTTTGAAGAAATTTTCATGAAATTTTCTTCGAAAGGAAAGGAAGTTGAATTAAGGGGTAAGATAATCAACTCTAACAGAATGATAAAACTTATTAATAAAGAACAACGAGGCATAATTTCACAATTATGATGCAGTGGCCAATCTAGGGTGCTAGATTAGACTAGATTTATTATCAACCAAGGTAGGTAAACTTAGAGGCATGTGTCTACAGTCTATAGACATAAAAGGATTCCTAACAAAGTGTCTACTATGACAGGCTACAACACTCCTTTACAGGAAGTTAAAATATGTTTCCTCTCACCTTAACACTCAGATCACCTAATTTATCTAACTGTCCTAAAGATACAGCGTATTGCTAGACTGAGTTTTCAACCCTCTTACAAGGATGTTATGCACAAAACCTCTTTCTAGCTAACGCTTAGGCAGTAATGAAAAATCAAAATCACACTGAATTTTAAATGCATGAAAATAGAGTCTATGGAGATGCTTTAAAATCTAACGATCGATCAAATCTTTTACAAGATATGATTCAATGATCTAACAATCAAATCTTCAAGCTATCACCATGAATACCATTTGCAAGAATTTCTAATCAAATCGATAAAATCACAGACATGGAAATAACATTAAATACTATGCACACTACTCAAATTCAAAAACGCTATGGAAATGAAATTAACAGTATACCAATCCACGTAGGGCCCGTCCACACTTCAATGGCACACTGAAGAAACCTCAAGCAACGAGAATGTTAGCGCATAAACACTGTTGGAGTAAAACGGTGACTGTAATTAAGTTCTGAAGATTGAAATCAGATACAAGAGCTATGTGCTGGAACAATACACAGAGATAATAATCGTAATCATCCTTGAAACAAAACAATACGCAGTCTTTATCTGCTTGTCTCCTATCTAACTCGAATATACATACATTAAGCAGATGTTTCTGCTTTTACAAAAAGGGTGATTTTTTTCCTTTCTAATCTAAACCGATTTCCAAAAGCAAAACGAAATCAGTTTGGGAAACCATGGCTTTTTGCTGCCTTTGTGACCAAAAAGGCTGGGTTTGACCAGCATTCACTGCATATCTAGGAGTGTTATATTTACTGTTGAATCGATTTTTCACCATGCATGTACATTCTAGATCACGTCCCTATCCATTGCTTTGACTTGCCTGCCATGCCACGTGTCACATCATAAACCATTTACAGGAAGTCATGACATCCTGTAATCTTTTTGTTGAAAATACCTATTTTTTAACATAAAAATTCACAAATTAACTTTAATTTAAACTAACAACTATAATGCTATTGATTAATCAATTTCGATGGATATGAGGGGTCTATGGGAGAAAAAGAAGACAAATGATGGTGTTTCTAGAAGAAAAATATGGCAATGAAATGGTACCAACATCTCCCCAAAGCTCAATGATTTAGCATGTCCTCATGCTAATCCTAATGTGCTTCCTCTATACTCTATTCCTGCCTGTACCTCTGCTGCTTGTAACAATGCATCTATGTTCTTTTGAGCTTGGGCATCCTTCTGAATGTGGAGCTCATGTTTCAAAATCTTGTATTTCTCCTTGAGGGCTTTCTTTTGAGTATACCATTTGGTTTCCCACTTGAAAATGTCGGTTTGTTCAGCCTTGAGCTCTTTGATTTGCTCCATAAGATTCTCATTTTTCTGCTAGGTTTTCTTACTCTGAGTTCTCAACATTTCGTTCTCCCTCTTGATGACCTTCTCTAGCATGTTGGCCTCCATCAGTTCTTCTTTTAACTTTCAATTTGTTTTTATAACCTCCTTTGTTTCTTGATTGCAGGTGGTGACTCTTTTCCTTGTCTTTTGTTGCTCTCAACTTCCATTTCGGCTTCCGGTCCAGGCTGTGAATGAGCACTGCTCTCAATGTCCATCGGTGCATGTGCATTTGACTCTGGTTGATCTTCTTGTGGTTGGATCTTTTGTACTCTCCTGGATCTTCTTGTATATGTAGTGAAAATTTTGTCTTGCTCAACTTTTTGGGCAGCTTCTTGCCTCATCTTTCTCGTCCTTACACTACTACGGGTGGAGGGACATTTCTTGACTTGCGCACAGGGATTTCTTCATCAATGTCAAGCATAAATCCTGAATGCTCTTGCTGTTCTTGTTCATCCTTTCCATCTTTCATTTGATTAGCAACCAGAAATTCCTTCCATGTTTTTCCCCTCCTCTGCACTTCAAATTCAATTAGAATTTTAATTAACCCAAAATGATACAAGCTTTTGTCCTCATTACCCTTTTGCTTTTGAATAGTTTTTGACATCTTAGTCAAGCTCTGTAAGAGGAAATAGGGTAGACTAATGGTGCATTGCCCTTTTAAATACAACAGGAGTTTGATGTGGTATAGATAGACTATGCTGTAACGACCCTCACAGGTAACAAATTTCTGAATAATATACGCCATTTCATCCCATGGGTGCATCAGCCAGCTCCTAGGGACACCCTTTTTCCAGTTAACAGATGAAACCCTCGACCTAGACATGAATTGGGTCCATGATTTTCCTTGAATTGTTTTGTTTTGAAATATTTTTCTCCTTCTGGGCTGATCCCCAAGGTTTGTGCTATGGTGTCTTCTGAAATCCTAAAGGAGAATTTGCCTATCAATGCTTTCTCTCCATTAAATGTAAATGCAAACTGCTTAGTTACTTTCTCATTGTTCCCATTAAACTTTTCCAGGAAGGGTAACCATTGTTTTTCCCTTAAAATTGTAATACAGTCATCATGATACTGGGAACTATCAAATGTATTAGGCTCTACTCTATTAGTCATTTTGACAAAGAAACTCCTGTTCTAACCCTCTTCGTCTATGCTTAATAATTCAACAAGGGTCCCTTGATTTGTTACCTCTGTTTTTCGCTCCACTCAACCGACCTGGTAACGCCCTCCATTCTCGGGGTCAGCGTCTTCAATGGCTTAGGCAACGACCAGATGAATGTCCTTGAATTATGGCGGAGGTGGAAACTAGTGAGCCCAATTACTATACTGTCCCTTCGTAGCACTTGTTGTTCTTGGTCTCCTTTGAAATCACAACGCTTGAATTACTAGTATGGAACGCCCTTTTTACAAATTGAGAATGAAATGGAACTTTAACAACCGACCCAATTTACTATAATGATAATAACAACGCTTATTCATATTACAAAGACAGAGGAGTAGCTGTACTGGGTTGTATAAGCACCATCATGAGAACACCGTAAGCATGTATGGAGTGATGATAACGAATAGTTGTTTGCATGAGTCGACTTGGGTCGAACGATCATGCTATAACTTGGCCGATTCAAAAACAATGAATGAAATCGTTTAACACTTGGCTCTCTAATGGTTCACCACCTGTCCCTTGCTCATTGGTACTTGGCCGATTAGGGAAATGTTGGACCGATAGTAAGGTTTGATGGCCGATTCAAGAATGAGGAGTTAATAACAAGGCTTGGAGGGTGGTGTAGTAGAAGATTTAAAAATCGTAGGAGGAGTATGGGGATAGGCTAGAGTCTGTTGGGAAATGATAGGAATTAGGAATGTGCCAAGGGTGATGGGTATAGGGGTGTTTTTTTTTAAATTGATCATAAGCAATCATAGTAATCACATTTAACACTAAAATAATCCAAGAATTTAAATGTTAAAAATAAAAATTACAACAATACATTACACTTTATTGATTGATCAAGAGTTGAGTTGGCATGCATAGATAAGATTTATCTTTATTGTCCAGATATGACTAATCTTCGCTGTCCAAAACAGGTCCCTTCTGAGATAAATTTGGATACAACAGGTCCCTTTGAGATCTGGAGAATGTTTGTGCAACTTCTTTGAAATCTGGAAAAGAACTATGTGTGTGCAACTTCCTTGATCTTTGGTGTTGATGGAGCCTCGGTGATAAGCAACCTTTGAACTCTGTTGAAACTTTGTTGAAGCTTTGCTGAAGTAGCTTGAGATAGAAGTCTTTAACAGGCCCCTTTGATGTTTGTTGAACATGTCCCTCTAATGTTGGTGCTGGTAACATAGTCTTCTGAACAGGTCCCACTGCATATTGCTTGAACAGGTCCCTCTAATTAGAACAAAGACAAAAACAACTTCTTTATTGAAATACTGAAGTGCTGAAACAAACTCTTTGAGAATTTACAATGAGGAGATGAGATGAGATAAGGAAAACAAAAATGCTGATGCTTCTCCCCCACTAAAGTTTTGGCTTGTCCTCAAGTCATTATTGAATCGATGAATCAAACAGTAAACAAAAAGAACAAGGAATTCTTACCAGCCAAAGAGTTGGTTTTCAAGTAAGAATTTTGGGTTAGAGTGTGCCAGAGTCTGGTTTTCACATCTAAACCATTATTTTTTTTTTGTTTTTTGTTTTTTAATTTTATA
>APFE031190108.1:0-15937 GCA_000404065.3 Pinus taeda | reverse complement strand
ATGAACTAAGGTAGAGATATCATAGCTGAAGGCTGCAATATCTCAAACCTCCCTTTGCTGAGATATAGTTTAAAGAAAATCCTCCTTGGTGATGGGCCTATGATAGAGTTTCAACCTATGGCCATTGACAAGAAATGGGTGACCTTCTGCATCAATGGTAATAAGCTTGATTGACCCATTTTCATAAATTTGAACTATTTCATATGGGCCCATCCAATGTGTGGTAAATTTGGCTTTATGATCTCTGAATTTAGATTCAAAGAGTAAAGCCCATTCTCCTTCTTTGAATTGTTTATTTTTTATGTGTGCATCATGCCACTGCTTCCTTTGTTTCTACATTAGGAGTGTTGTCTCCTCTGCTTGCTGCCTCATTTCATCCAACTGGTTCAATTGCTGAATTCTTTCTTGTTGGGCTTCATTGAGATCAATTCCTAAATCTGCAGCCATCTTATAAGTATGAATTTGAAATTCAATAGGAAGCATTATCTCTTTGCCATACACCAACTGATATGGTGTAAATCCTGTAGTGTTCTTCCACGTGATTCTATAAGCCTAGAGTGCATCTTTGAGCTTCTCTTCCCAATTCTTTCTGTTCATTGCTATGGTCTTAGTGATAATTCCTTCCAATGTTTTATTTGTGGATTCCACCTGACCATTGGCCTGTGGATGGTAAGGTGTACTTCTTCTTTGTTTGATTTGATATTTTTCTGTGATGTCTTTAAGTAGCTTGGAAGTAAACTGAGTACCTTGATCTGTCACTATCTCCCTTGGTACTCCATACCTTACAAAAATTTCTTCAAAAAGGAAGTTTACCACTGTTTTCTCAGTTGCCCGGACTAGTGCTTTGGCTTCAGCCCATTTTGTCACGTAATCAATACATACTAGGATGTACTTCTTACCTTTGGAAGTTGGATTGATGGGTCCTATGAACTCTAGAGCCCATTTTTCAAATGGATCTAAGTGTACTTGAGGCTGAAGTGGCATCTCATCTGTAGTTGTTGGCCTACCCATTCTTTGACAGCTATCAGAACTCTTCATGTACTTCTTGGAATCCTCAAAAATAGATGACGAGTAGTATCCAAGACTAAGAATCTTGAATGCTGTTCTTTTCGCTGCAAAATTCCCACCACACGGTTCATCATGGCAAGATTTTAAAATATAAATTATTTCATCATTTCTTACACATCATCTAATAATCATATCATAACCAGTGTAAAATAAATCTCCATTAACCCATGAGTATCTAGCACTTTGTTTGATCAACCTCTTCTTTTCCTTTGGAGTAAAATATGGAGGTGTTCTTCCTGTGGACAAATAGCTGGCCAAGTCAGCATACAAAGGATTCACTATTGAAATTGCAAATAAGTTTTCATCTGGAAAAGAATCTTCAACTGGAACAACCTCACTTGGATTTTGTAGTCTAGAAAGAAAATCTGCCACCTGATTCTCCTTACCTAGTTTATCTAACACTGTGATATTAAATTCCTGTAATATTAACATCCATATGATAACTCTGCCATTAGTTACTGGTTTATTCATTAAATACTTAATGGCAGAATGGTCAATATGTACAAAAACCTCATAACCAGTTATATAATGTTGGAATTTATTCACAGCATGTATGATTGCAAGCATTTCTTTTTCAGTGACTGTGTAGTTTACTTCTGCAGGTGTTAGATTTTTACTAATGAAATAGATGGAATAATGAAAAGACTCCTCCTTTTGGCCTAATGAGGCACCTACTGCAGTATCAGATGCATCTGTAAAGATGTGAAATGGTAGGTTCCAGTTAGGTCCTTTTAAGACGGGTGTGGTTGATAACTTTTCTTTGAGTGTTTCAAATGCTTGCTGACAATTATCATTCCAGTTAAAAGGTACATATCTGGCTAGAAGCTTAAACAAAGATAAAGCTATTCTACTAAAATGTTCAATAAACCTTCTGTAATAGCTTGCATACCCAAGAAAACTTCTTACCTCTTTTTGAGTCTTTGGAATTGGCAAATTGACAATGATCTGGATTTTTGATGGATCGACTTTAATGCCTTGAGAAGAAATATAGTGTCCTAATACTATCCCTTCATTTAAAATCATAAAACACTTTTCGTTGCTCAGGGACAGGTTAGCTTCAATACATCTCTTCAAAACTTTTTCAAGATTCGTTAATGCATGCTCAAATGAATCACCATACACTGAAAAATCATCCATATTAACTTCAACACAATCATGAACTAAATCAGCAAAAATAGCTAATACAACTCTCTGAAATGTAGCTGGAGCATTGCAAAGTCCAAATTGTAAAACATTATAAGCATAAGTGCCCCAAGGACAAGTAAAAGTGGTTTTGTCCTGGTCCTCTAAGGCTATCCTGATTTGGTTGTAGCCACTGAAACCATCAAGAAAAGAGAATGATGATTTCCTAGCTAATGTGTCTAGCACTTGGTCAATAAATGGTAGCGGGAAATAATCTTTGAGGGTTGCTTTGTTCAATTGTCTGTAGTCAACACAAATCATCCACTTACCATTTTTCTTGGGCACTACTACCAATGGGGATACCCACTGACTGTCAGAGATAGGATAGAAAATTGACTTTCAACAGTTTTTGTAATTCCTCTCTAACAATATCCTGAAGCATGGGCTTCATTCGTCTCTGCGGTTGCCTCACTGGTTTGATATTACTATCTGTATAAATATGGTGAGTGCATGTTTCAGGGTGAATTTTGTGCATATCGGTGTAGTCCCAAGCAAATGCTTTGTGGTATTTTCTCAATAATTGAATCAATTTCTCTTCCTGGGATGAGTCTAGGTGAGTGCCAATATTCAAAGTTTTTCCTGTACTAATCTCTATGGTCTTGCTTTGTGTGTTTGTGATAGATTGGATAGGAAAATTGTTGTGAAATGTTGTTTGCAAAGAATGAATGGTGCATGTTTCCTGAAAATTTTGTGCCAAAAGTTCATCTGCAGCATGGTATTGGTCATTCTTCGGAAACATCAGGTTGAGAAAGAAACAATTCTACCAAATCATCATTATTATGTTCTTGAAAATCATAGATTTGGTTGATGCTTAAAACAGATTGAGATTCTGCCTTATCGTTGTATTTATCATCAAGCCATAAATTGTGTGCTACCACTGGTGATTGTGCTGATGAGTTAAGAGTGAGTTGTTTTCTTTCAGTTCCTCGTGAAATGATCATATTACCCGATCTACATCCTATGAATGCATCAGCAGTTGCTAACCATGGTCTACCAAGGATGATAGGGTGTCCTCCTAAATTGGATTTTGGCTGAAGAACTAAAAATTCCACTGGATACTCCCAAGAGTCCAGTGAAACAATTATGTCCTCCAAAATCCCTTCAGGAATCACTTTAGACTTATCAGCGAGTTCTAGAACAATTGTTGTGTGCTGCAAGTTTGTGAGCTGAAGTGTTTTCATGGTTTCAAGAGTCATCACATTTATTGCGGCCACAAGGTCAATTAAGGTGTTTGGAATATGTATGTTGTTAATGATTGTAGCAACTCTGGGAATACCAGGATCAACATAATTTTCCATTGAAATGGTGTTTGTCATTAGGCCAGCTAAATGTCCAATAACATGAATGGTTTGTGGATCAACTCTTTTCCTAGTAGGCTTTTTAAGGCACAATTCTTTGATGGATTTAGTATATATGGGAATGTATTTTATGGCTTGTAGTAGCAGAATTTTTATATAGACATTCTTTAGCTCATCTAAAACATCAAACTGTGGTATAGACATGGGAAGTTTTGTTTGGACCAATCTGTCTGGAAAAGGTCGTGGATGCAACAGTTGCATTTTTTTATTTTTGATGTCATCATTTGGTTTCCTTTGAATTGGAGTTTCATTTTCATTTTCTTCGTTTTCTTCTTGTTTATCAGCTGCTGGAGATTCTTTGTGAAGTACCTTACCAGACATCAAATTGATATTTTGCAAGGGTAACGTGGGATATGAGGGTCCCTCATCTACATTGTAAGCTGGTCTCTCTGCTTTGTTATTTGGATTTGGTACAGGTTGAGTAAGGATTTGAGTAGGTCTAGGAGGTTGTAGGTTAGATGGAAGTTGTAATTGTGGTGGATTTATTGGTGGAGGACCAAGCAATGCTTGTTGAGTGGGTTGGGGTTGATGTGGGTAAACAATTTGCTGCTGAGGATATTATTGATATGGTTGAGGATATGGCAAATATGGCTAATGATATTGTTGATATGGTTGCAAATATGGTTGGTATGGTTGAGGATATGGTTGATATTGTTGAGAGTATTGCTGAGATGGTCTCCATTGTTGTTGTGGATAACTTTGGTGCTGCCATGGCATGGGTACATTCCATGAATTTCGAGCATACATCTGATCACGTGCAGGAAATTGCAAATTTTGGTTTGGGAACATAGCTTGAGGTGGAGGTCTTGGCTGCCATGGTCTCTTTGCACCCATGAAATACACATTCTCCATATCTGTATTAGCTGCCACATTACAATTATGCAAAACCTTGACTTTAGAGCAATGAAATATATCATGATTTTCAGTACAAAAGGCACAAACTTGAATGTTTTCTAATGGGTAATATTTTAAGGCATGTTTCTTCCGGCATTTTGGACAAAAGATAGACATCATTTCATCTTCCTCTTCTTGTCTTTTCTTAGCTTTAAGAGTGTCAATTTGAGTTCCTAAGGTACTCAATAGATCTGTTTTGAATTCCTCTAACAGATTTCCTATTTCAGCTCGTGTGACACTTGCTGAAGCAGATTTTGTGGCTTTGGATGATACGGTTCTCTTTCTAATTTTGGCTTTGCTCCTAGAATACTTTCACATAAATCAGCAATTTCTTCGAAAGGTAAGGTGGAAATATCACCTTTTCCCATCAAATTAAGATCATCTAAATATTCCTCTCGAATGCCCTTCAAAAATATTGTTCGAATGAGATCAAGAGTCATGGATTGATGTTTTGATTTTTGTAAATTGTAAGCAAATCATTCCAAGTACTCTTCTAGATTTTCATCCTCTTGTTGATTCATCCTAAAGATATCATCTTTAGAATCCTTTGATCTAAAATAAGGTTGGTATTTCCTTAGGAATATTCTTCTCATGCCATCCCAATCAGTTATTGCATGCTCACCAAGTCCCATGAACCATCTTAGTGCTGATGCCTTTAATGTTGCTGGAAAGAGTCTAAGCCTATGGGCATCATCTGTGTAACCATATGTTTGACATACAATGTCAAACTCAAACAAGAATGAATCTGGGTCTTCTGAAGCCATGCCATAAAAGTTTGGTAACACAGAAGGAGGTATGATTTACATTTTTATTTCCTCATCATGATTGTCTTCTGGTTCGTGAATAGGAAATTTAATGGTTGACTCTTCCTCCTCTCTTTGATCTTGTTGTTGTTCAGGAGTGGGCCTTCTTGCTGATCCTCCTCCTTCCTCAACCATTTTTATAGATTCCTCTCGTGATTTAATTGCTTGTTTAGTATCACTCGTTCCAAAGAGTTGTTCTAGAGATTGTTGAGTTATTTTTCTACTTTCTCTCTATGTAGAAGATACAGAGAGATGTTTCTTCTGTGATTCGTGTGCCAATAGGATTTGTCTCTCAATAAGTGTAAGTCTTTGGCCTGATTTGTCTTTATCCTCTAATTTTTGTATGGTGATTTCCTCAGCCGATGTTGTGTGTTTGGTTTTTCCCAAAGGGTCTGCTCCTGGTGGTAGGTTAGTTTTTGGATGGGGGGTTTTTATGAATCTACCTTTATTATCTCTAGATCTAGGCATAAGCAAACATGACTTCTAAAATGACAATTAAAATCAAATCTATGTTATGTTTTTGTTTATTTAATTTTTTTTATATTTTGTTTTTTGTTTTTTTTTCGAAATCCTCTAACTGCGCCTCCCCGGCAACGGCGCCAAAATGTAGTGGCCAATCTAGGGTGCTAGATTAGACTAGATTTATTATCAACCAGGGTAGGTAAACTTAGAGGCACATGTCTAAAGTCTATAGACATAAAAGGATTCCTAACTAAGTGTCTATTGTGACAGGCTACAACGCTCCTTTACAGGAGTTTAAAATATGTTTCCTCTCACCTTAACACTTAGATCACCTAATTTATCTAACTATCCTAAAGATACAGCGTATTGCTAGACTGAGTTTTCAACCCTCTTACAAGGATGTTATGCACAAAAGCTCTTTCTAGCTAACACTTAAGAATTCATGAAAAATCAACAGCACACTAAATTTTAAATGCATGAAAACAGAGTCTATGGAGAAGCTTTAAAATCTAACGATCGATCAAATCTTTTACAAGATATGGTTCAATGATCTAACAATCAAATATTCAAGCTATCACCATGAATACCATTTGCAAGAATTTCTAATCAAATCAATAAAATCACAGACATGGAAATAACATTAAATACTATGCACACTACTCAAATTCAAAAATGCTATGGAAATGAAATTAACAGTATACCAATCCACGTAGGGCCCGTCCACGCTTCAATGGCACACTGAAGAAACCTCAAGCAATGAGAATGTTTACGCATAAACACTGTTGGAGTAAAACGGTGACTGTAATTAAGTTCTGAAGATTGAAATCACATACAAGAGCTCTGTTCTGGGACAATACACAGAGATAATAATTGTAATCGTCCTTGAAACAAAACAATACGCAGTCTTTATTTTCTTGTCTCCTATCTAACTCGAATGTACATACATTAAGCAGATGTTCTGCTTTTACAAAAAGGGTGATTTTTGTCCTTTCTAATCTAAACTGATTTCCAAAAGCAAAATGAAATCAGTTTGGGAAACCATGGCTTTTTGCTGTCTTTGTGACCAAAAAGGCTGGGTTTGACCAGCATTGACAGCATATTCATGAGCGTTAGATTTGCTGTTGAATCGATTTTTCACCATGCATGTACATTCCAGATCACGTCCCTATCCATTGCTTTGACTTGCCTGCCATGCCACGCGTCACATCATAAACCATTTACAGGAAGTCGTGACATCCTGTAATCTTTTTGTTGAAAATTCCTAATTTTTAACATAAAAATTCACAAATTAACTTTGATTTAAACTAACAACTATAATGTTATTGATTAATTTCGATGGATATGAGGGGTCTATGGGAGAAAAAGATAAACAAATGATGGTGTTTCTAGAAGAAAAAGATGGCAATGAAATGGTACCAATATATGTTCGATAGAAGTTCCCACATTGAAATAATTTATTTCTCCAAATCTCCAAAAATACTTTGACAATCATTCAAAGGTATTTAATACTCCCAAAAGCCTCCCACTTATTCGTGATCATGATCATACTATTCATTTGATTCCAGGAAGTGTTCTTCCAAACATCAGGCCTTATGGATATCCATATGCCCAAAAGAGTGAAATTGAATGTATGGTTGAAGAAATGCTAGAGGTTGATATAATTATCCAACAAAATTCGAAAACTGAAGCAAGAGACGAATGGAAGAATGACGAGGCTTGGTGGGAACTCATTCAAAAGTTGCAGAAGGTCCCAGTTCAAAAAATATTGCAAGAACTTAACAAGGAAGGAAAAACCATATTGGAACCTGAAGCAGTCACAGAACCGAGAAATTAACAATGACGAAATCAATTAATTTCAGAGTATCTCATCAAGTGGAAGAACTTACCCATTGAAGATTCCACATGGAAGGATTATAATTTTATACATAAGCCTCCAGAACTACTCAAGCGTTGAGGACAACACTTTTTGAAGGAGAGGGGCATGTTAGGTCCCAATACTACTAGTGTAACCCCTTATTGTTAATAGTGAAACTCCCTTATTGTATTGTTGTGCTCATGTAGTCCCCATATTGTTATTATTGTGCCCATAGAATCCCACTATTGTTATTGTTGTGCCCTTACATTATTATTGTTATGTCGGCTCTGATTATATTATGACCCCTTAGACTCCTATATATAGAAAGGAGGTCCTGTCATTTGTATCATCAAATAATTGTTCATTTGTGTAATGCAAAGGAGGTTTCCACCTTGAAGAGGGCGCTTTTGAAGTCGTTGATCTATCTTTTCTATCTTTTTGTTAGTTGGTTTCATAATAGATAATTATAAGCACTTTTGTTAGGATAAGTAATTCCAAGTGTAGGTCAATTTAATTTTCATATTTCTAGACAAACGTATCCCTTCTTGGAAGACCTTATGGTGGTTTCCCATAGTCTTTTTTTCATTTTTCTCAAATAGGTTTATTTTCCTACTTCACTTCCATAGAACTAAGTCTAACTAAGACTTCCTTGCTACCTTATTTTAGGAGAATTTCGAATTTATGAGAGTTGAGGACTTGATATGGTGGAGATGTTAACCCTTTGAGTTCACATTGAATTCCTTTTCATTCACATATCATGAATAATTCTAATTCCTTATAGTTTATAGAAAATCTACCTAATTTTATAAACCATTAAATCCCTCGAATAATATCTCCTCTCCGCCAATGGGAACGACATACTTTTAGATTTATAAATTATATTATCCCATGCTAAGTTTAATCTTATCTCATTCTCCTCCACAGACAACACTCCTCTTTTTTGCAACCAAAACTTGAAAATTTGTCACTAGATATATAAAATGATCAAGTAATTTTTTTAATATTTTATTAATGAAGTTATGTGTTCTACTTGAATAAATAATCAATATCATTATTTTCTACTTAATCTATCATACAATCCCAAGTTGTTGAAGTGTAAAACCTACCATTACAGGAATATATATTTTTCATAAGTTTGAATCAATGTTGTGTAGAATTTATATATTTTTCCTACTCTTTAAGTTCACAAATTTCTTCTAACACATTTGTGCATATTCCTCCATTTCCTCCTCATCATTATTTTCTAAAATTAATAATATTATTTCTATGTAGTTATGCCCTTTTGACCATTTTCTATTACAATCAAATCATAGTCTATTTTCTCTTATTTCCTTCATTTCCTTTTACGATATTCTAGTAGTTCAAGGTACAGTTTCCCTATGAACCAAAATTAATCTCCTCTTTATGCATATGCTCTAGTGGTAGAATTTGTTGTAGACCTATCCTTGAATTAAATATAAATAGCATATTACATATTAACCATAACATTTTAAAGATTTTTTAAGAAATCTCATGTTTAATCTATTCATGTAAGCTTCCAACACATGTTCATGACTAAAGCTATGCACATTTGT
The DNA here is from genome assembly GCA_000404065.3 of Pinus taeda. Lineage (NCBI taxonomy): Eukaryota > Viridiplantae > Streptophyta > Pinopsida > Pinales > Pinaceae > Pinus > Pinus taeda. The sequence goes on along the minus strand of APFE031190108.1, from coordinate 6,741 downwards.
GGCCAATGCCTAAAATATTGAATTATAATATTCGATAGCACCTAAGTGCTTGATTTTATTTAACTGACCAAAGTTGTATCATTTCTATAGTGTTCCATATTGTGCTTCTAAGACTCTTGTATATAAACCCCAAGTATAATTATAGGAACAAAGATTCCTTTTAACTAACCATTAATACCATTGATAAATTTTTTTGTTTGAAAGTAAAATCTGGTGAAGAAATATTTCGTCGATTGTCCATAATATTATGCAATTCAAAGTATTTATCTATTTGGATTTACCATGTACAGACCTTTATCTCATCAATATTTTTTAATTCAACCTTCAAAAAGTTTGATACCCTTAAGAGCCCATCCATAATTAACTCCACCATTAGAGTTAAATCCTTTTTACATATGGATATTACTATCCCAACTATTGAACATGAATACTAACTTTATTATGACAGCTCCATTTAATCACATTGTCACTTTTAAGGAGCCTCTCACCTAGGATGTAAATGAGCTTGGCCACCAACTTTTGGTCCATATTTTCATCCATCTTATTTGCTATCAATGTTATTTTCCATATTTTTATTTCTATCTATTGTGTTTTTGTTTTTGTTTCCAACAAATGCACTAAATTGTTTCTCTAATTTGGATATCTATATGTTCACTTTATTCTTGAGTCATGGTTGAGTTCGCTAGAAGACTAATTGGTGTATAATTTTTGTAACGAACTTTTCTATTTGTATAATGCTAATATTGATCTACAATTATATTTAGCACACTTTTTTAATCACACACAATCAATATTATCGTGAAATTTATGTCAATTGTTTACATATGTTAAAAACCCTAATTTGCAAACTATCTTGTTGGGCAACCTTTCTCCTAACAAGTCTATAAAATTTCATCATTTCTAAGCATGAAATATTTTTATGGAGTATTTTGATATGTCTTTGTTTAAATTTGGTTGGTTTCATTTAATTTTGATGTGCCAATTGAAATTTATGATAACTTTCCCAAAACTTGTTAATTGTCTCCTCTTTCCAAAAAGTGAACTTACATAGAATGCCACATGTCCAATTTTTTAATATAATTCTAAAATTTGGATGAAATATACTATGTTAAATATTCTCCCAATGAAACTAATGGTACTCATATTGGATCTTTATAGAATCATATATTCTTATTTAACTTGGAACATTTATTTAAGGCTATTTGTAGGACTAGTTGAAACCCATAAATTCTACATTATTTAACTTTAAAATTATAAATAATCCAAATAAAAAAAATACCACAAGGTTTATGATATATCTCATGATGCTTAAATATTTATCTATCTAATATGCCCCCCCAAAACAGTTGAGTGTTGTACTAAGAAGATATGTTTGGGCCTAGTTTTAGGGCTATTTAGAAACCCTAGTTTCCATAGGATATAACTATAAATGTGTAGTGAGCAAAAAAATAATTTTTTTAACATTGGTACTTATTTATGTCTACTTGTGCTCCCAAATATTTCTCTATCTAAACTTCCTAAGAAAATGATATAGTGGAAATTTCAAGGTGACTCCTTTGAAGGAGATAAGCCCTAGAATCATAGACTTGTAAACCCAATTTTATGTATCAAAAACCACAAATATATTAAAAACATAAATAAAAGTGGTTCCATACATTAAGAATTATAAGGAGTCAATGAATAATAATCCATATAAAGAAGGATTCCTCCTTTTATAATAAATCCAATACACATGACAAGATGTCTATACAAGTAAATCTCCTTTATAATAAATATGAGATAAAGTAAGCACGACATAACCAACCACTAAATCAACCAAAAATGATAATAAACAAAAATTACAATTTTAGGAAGAATAATTTAGTGTTTTCGAATTTAGGTTTTTGCGATCCATAATTAGCATTGTTGGGACATCCTTCGGTATTAATCACATCTAGACATTTTTGTCGACATGTTTCAAACCATCTAGTGTGGTTTATCATCAAGACAAGATGCGGACTCAAATCAGGGCAACATATTAAATGACGATGAAGAGAGTTTATTTTTCAACTATTAGAGGTTAATAGCTAGCTATGACCCAATATTAAGGAATGAAGACTCTAACAAAATATGACTAAATAATGAATGATATATATATTTTTAAATTTCTATTAAATCATATTAATAATCTTTCAAGGTCCAAAACAAATAAATGTTTAGAATTGATTGTCTAAACAAATATTTATCCAACCTATTCCGACTAAGTAAAAAACTTTATTTAAATTTTAAGTTATGACTAAATGATAAAAATCTAGGACCAACTAAATAATTAAATAAAAATAAAAATAAAGAATTGAATGATTATTCCTCTAGTTATTGACTAAATAAAATATCTTTTTTTTTTTTTTTTTTTTTTAGAATAAATGAATTTGGTCAGATCTCTAGATGTGATTAATACTGAAGGATGTCCCAATTATCATAATTTAATATTGTTACTAACCAAAACTAAAAATATCATACTCTTAACTCTTCCATTATTATTATTCTTATTATTATACAATCGTAGATTCATCTTAAATATCAATCTACCAAGTGCATAAAGGGGTCAAGTCTAGATGGATCTAATCTCATAGTGTTACATTCCATAATGGATTTCATCAAACCTTTGAATATGATCCATCATAATAAGTACCATGTAAAAATATCATGGACAATACCATGGGTCCCAACTATAAATTATTTATTTTATTTTTATTTGACTGAGTCAAAATGTTTATGTTTACACTACAACATGTCTTCAATATTGGGTTGGAGGGTGGCTCTTGATGTAATAACATTGTCAATGTTTAAGAGCATGAGAGTATGTTGAAAGTAGATGATAAGGTTTAACACTCCACATACTTGGAAAATATTAATATTTATGTTTGATGCAGGTGGTGTGATACTAAATAACAAGAACCATATGCACTGGTAGCTCAAAACCATCATGGGTAAGGTCCTTGTGGAATGACTAGAATCGCAACTAGAAATCCTCTTGAGTATATATAATGTATAGCTATAGTTGAGGAAGCTAAATGACAAATTATCCAAGGTAATAAAGAAAATTGCAAACTTGGAATTTTTCAACTTAGAGGACAGTTGGCCACATGGTACTATATAGGGGGATTATCCATGTTAATTTCTCAATGTATTTATTTTGTTTTCTATATTAGGAGTAAGAAATATCCACTCTTCAGGTGGATATTGGTGGCCATCCACCTATTCGACCTAGAACTCCAGTGGTTTTCATCAGTTTCCTTGTTTCTAGTAGCATTTACTATTTTTAGTTATTTTTTGGATCCTAAACTTTTAGGGTGGTTTTGACCCCCTAAATGACATTTTTTTGAGGTCCACAGTATGCCCATATTGATAGGTAGTGACCTATGGAAAATACTATAATGCTTAGAGAGATATTTCCAATGAGGTATCATATGCGACAAATGAAGATAATATGACCAAGTTATGACTCTGGGAATTTGGCTGCCTAACTAACCCCAAAGGGGCCCACAAACTCTTGGCGTTCCATCTCTTGGGGTTAGGATTTTGGTTCATTAGGGTTTTACCTTGTTGTTCATTAATAAAAATACCCCTGAGCCTCATTATATGTTAGGCCCCTATAATACTAGTGATTCCCCCATTACTATTGTCATTATATCCCTTATTGTTATTATTGTGCCCCTGTTGTCCCCATATTGTTATTAGTATGCACCATAGAAACCCACTATTATTATTTTTGTGCCCTTATGTTATTATTGTTATGTTGGCTTGATTATATTGTGACCCCTTACACTCCTATATATAGAAGGGAGGTTTGGTCATTTGTATCATCCAAGAATTATTCATTTGTGTAATATAAAGGAGGTTTCCCCCTCGAAGAGGCTTATTTCTAAGGTGTTTATCTATCTTTTCTATCTTTTTGTGAGCTGGTTTCATAACAATTGGTATCAAAGCTTTGGATTCTAGTGTTTCCCTGTTCCAAACAGGTCATCGTGGAATTTGCAATATAACTTTGTTTCTGTGACGTTTCAGAAGTTACAAAAAAAACCCATTTGAGCTGGAATCGTTCTAAACTTTGGGTCAGAATTTTAGATATTTTTCCTCTATATTTGTGGAGATATGATCAGAGGAAGTTAGGGTTTTTGCAGACTCGCGAATTATATTCCAAACAGGTGACCTGGGGCAAATCGTCATAACTTTTGTTTTGAGAATAAGATTGAAATGTCGTAAGAAGTTTCAAAAAGAGCACGACTGGTAGCTTTTTGTGTATGAGTTTTAATTACTAAGGTAAAAAAAGTTACACATGGCACATCGTACAAGTTTGCTCTACTGAACTAGTTTATAATCAAGTCACCAAGGGAGATTTGGCATAACTCTTTCTTGGAGAATCCAATCTTAATCAGAATTGTGGGGTTAGAAAGAGGACTCAAAGAGCCACCATAGGATGAGATTTCAGATATTTGAGATCTGTAGTTACATAGATACAATAGATTCAATATTGAGCTCTTACAAAGTGAAAAATCTATGTATTTTTTTTTTTTAAATTTTGCATAAGATTGGTTTGAAAATTAGTTTGAAGGAATTCAAAGGGAATAGTGAAGAATTATTAGCATTAATCAATGCCCCAACGAAAGAAAATGGAAACACCTAGTAAGTAACCTGAAAGATCTAGCATGACTCGTGAAGAAGAGAAAGAAATGCAACACAACATATCAAAATTAGAAGACCAAGTACAACAAATGTCACTCTCATTAAAGGTAAATGAAGCCAAGATGAATGGCGTGGAAGCTAATATGAATGGTGTTAGTGTCAGTATTTCCAGCCTTCCTCCCATGATCAAATATACTCTTACAAAGTGATTTTGAAGTGTCAAGGTCAAATTTTGTCATTTCAGTGAGTCTTCAAGCAAAATTTGGTCACTAGGCATTAGGTCTAGAGTTCGCTTTCACTCCTTCTAAAGTTGTCGAAATGGCGGTCTATGTTATCGTTTAGCTGAGTCTATCATCATTCATAGGTTTTTCATTATCATGTCAGTGTCTAATGAGTCATTTTACATCTTGTTCATGCTTCAGTTGTGCCTTGGCAAGTTCATTTCCCTCTCCTAGGGTTTTGAAAGCCAATTTCTCTTGGACGGTTAAATCATCAGCAAAACTTGTTTCCTGATGTTCATAAACCTTCCCCTATCCTTAAAGTACCTTACCAAATGCTTCCCATCACTGAGATTCCCCAAATTCCTCATTTTCGCACAAACCCTAGTTTCTAGCTACAACCTGGCAATTTTCTAGGTTGGGCCTGTGTTTTTCCCTTTTGGACCCTTTCCCCTCACTCAATCCCTGAGATTCCACTTTCCCCTGCTTCCTAACATCCCTCCCTACTCCCAAAAATTTCCCCAAGAATTTAGAAGCCCCCTATCCCCTTCATTTCGCTCCATTTCGACAAAATTCCTTGTTTCACACATCGGGGCAAGTTTCACTCAAATGATGTTTCAGAGCAATCAAAGATGAATTTTGGGAAACTGGGAGAGGCTTTTTTCCAAAACATGCCAAGAAAGAAAAACCGCATTCACTTTTTTCACAGGTGTCATGATTTGAGAAAAATGTCAAGAATACGGTTGCCTCAGGAGAATCAAAGACACCTCTGCAAGTTACCTTGGGAAAATCAAGTTTTCTCCTAGCTTGGTTGGCCAAATGATTTTCTTGATGTGTAAAATGATAACTAGACACAAATATATTTCCAATGAGCTATCATGAGCTCAATTTGGGGTTCAGGAAGGCATTCAAAAGTTGACTGCAACAACACTCTTCTTTCAGGCAGCCTCATTTGGCACTTTTTGACCAGTCTTGGGAGATTTGATTTTTGACAGGTCAAATCAACTCCAAATTGAAAAATTCCACTTGGGTTGGAAAGTAGACTCAAATAAATTTCCAACGAGCCATTCTGCACCCGATTTTGACACCAGGAAGGCCCTCAAACAAGGTTTTGAATGTGTGTGACCACTCAGGTTCAGTGCGCGACCACTCAGAGCAGGGGCGCGACCACTCAAGCTGTCTTCTACAGAACTACTCCAAATCGACTAAGTTGCCCTCTTGCTTGCTAAATTTATAGAGGTAGGCACTCAATTCATGAATGATGATATGGATGGGGAAAATAATGGATGTGTGTCCATGGTTTTATCAATTTAAAGTTGCAAGTGAACTGGATTAATATGGCCGTTGCTAATGTTTGGGTAAAATGCTAGGGTTTTTGTGACTGGTTTCAAGTGTTTATTGTCCCCATTGATCTTCCTTTTTCCACTCTTTCCATTAATAATCATGTTTGCATCTCTGTCCTATTTCATTTGCACATAAATGTGCCCTACCCCCATCCCTAAGTTATAAACCCTACCCCTCTCACAAGCACTCAAACCCTAATTCCCTCTACCATACACATGCAAAAAACTAAAACAAAAAGAAAAGACACATTGTAAAGACTGAAGAGAGACATGTAAATTTAATGTGCTGTATATTTAAAATCATGTAAAAACCTCTATATATCCTTGACACCCCCTTATACATGAAACACTTTCCCTTCATGTGAAAATGATGAGTATGTACTCCTTAATGTGCATGTAACCCTTAAAGAACAAAAAGAGCAAAATCTGCCTTGTAACACACATGAACTCCTCAGTGAATTTGGTGTATGGTGTCCCTATGTCCCTCTTGATTCATGTATGCCCCTTCCATGTTC
>APFE031190100.1:0-13158 GCA_000404065.3 Pinus taeda | reverse complement strand
ATAATAGAAATTTCAAAAATGAATTAACCACGGTCGATCGACTTTACCTATTCCAAATTTCTTATCAAATTCTATATTACTATAGTGGCTACCCAAGAGTGCCTTAAAGTCTTTTATACAGGACAATGCCTCGTCATATGTTTTGCATTACAAGTTTTTTTTTCCATCCATAACTTTCAAGCTGCGAGTTTCACCTTTGCTAATATGTGATTAAGTGTTATATAATAGTTAAAAGACGATGGCAGAGAGGCATATGCTGGAGTTTGTCACATCGGAGGATCTTAAGGCAAGACTTTATTTGAATTTCGCGATGTGATATAACTATTGCAATAAAAAATTTGTTGTATGAGCATATGCGATGAGAAACTGCGATGGAGCAATTGCGATATCAGAGAATATTCATATCAGAGATCAAATTTGTTAATAAAAGGAAATGCCAATATTATTCTTGCGATAACGGGAATTCGATAGATGACGTGGCTCATTGGTGGGAACAACTTTGGATTTTATAAGAGATCAGTGATCGGAAGATTTGAGTATAGGATGTAATATTAACAATACGCTGATGTGTGATATGGTACGGACCCAATAGTTTAATTATGCGATTTAATTTGATATCGAATCGGAGACATTGAAACTTTTAAACATAAGCCCCAACCAAAATTGTGATTTATGAATGGACGCGATATATTTTAAAACTGGATTTAAATATCATATCGGGTCTGGGGGTTGTATGAACATCACAATATTGGCGAAGTCATTTTATCTACAAATGAGCAGGAAGGGAACATCGCAAATGTATAGATATTGCAATATCAGTGAAATGAAGTTCATATTGAAATGTTTTGATATTTGAAAGCTCTGATAACGTTACATGAAAATCCTATGGGGCCGGAAACTCTTAAAGTTTTTAATTAAAATGAAGCACCCAGTTTAATTTCGTTTTTAAATAAAAAAATCCCCTTTTAATAGTTGTCAGAAATATTGGATCAGGGAATAATTTTATTGGATCTTTCAAATGTTCGGATTTATGAAACATAACGATTTGAGATGAGTCTTTTGATAATGTATTAAGGCTTATCAGGATTTCAATGAATAGAAGTAAAGTTAAAGAATACTCAAATTTAGACAAAACCATAAATACTTCCTTGAACATGTTGCAAATTTAGAAAGGGTTGATTGCTTGCTTATTTCAGGTATCCACAATCAAGCGAATGAAAATATGCAAAAATAAACAAAACAAAAATAAAAATACACTATGAAAAAGAAAATTAAACAATAGATAAATATGAACTTATAAAATGCATACCTGGTAGAATATTGACTATGAGTTTACCTTATGAATCTTCAAGCTTTTCCATGCATCTCTCAAAATTTTCATATGTTTAAGACCATCTTTTCATTCAGTTTAAAATTTTAAGTAATGAATTTTTAGATTGCATCCACCTCAAACTTACATCGAGGGACAAGAGTGGTGACTTATAAGCTTTTCAAAAGTACTTGTGAATCAAGGATTATCAAGTCATAGCAATTCCTTGGAATTTCTTCATATATGATCATTGTGATGAAGTTTTTTCGAAAACAAGACAATCAAAGAGTTCATAAGCTTCTGATATGTTCTAAGTCACTTTGCCAGCAAATGAAAAGGGAATGCCAGAAACGTTGACTCATTAATTTCTTATTAAAATCCGCACAATTTAATAAATATAAAAGGAATCTAGATCTAATTTAATCTATTTCTAATTTTAACTGAATGGAAAGCGTTAGGGTCCCAGCCTAACCCCCTTATTTATGTAATAGGATCGAGTCATAGTTATAGAGTCAATAAAGCCCATATTAATAATTGTAAGTGGTTAACCCGCATTTAATGAAGGGACCACAGTTAGTTGCAAATAGGCCATGGTATTAGATAGATGGTATTAATAATAACCATGGTATTGCCCAATGGTATTGCATGTATGAATCCTATATAAAGGATAGAGACTCCCCTTGAGGAGCATCGTGTCTTATTTTGTAATTGAGCTCAGCTCTATTGGAGGTTGTTGTTGGGTCTCTATAATACTAGTGATTACCCCATTACTATTGTAGCTGTACCCCTTATTAATATTGTTGTGTAGGTAAATCCCCTCTGCGGACAAATGCGATCCCTCTAGCCTAACTGAGGTCTAGCAACAATCAAACAATGCTAACACGCAGGTTCCTAATTGCAAAGCAAAGGCCAATGATGAGAGCCTACCTCGAATCCAACGCTTATATTCGTAGAAGGGTCGTTGCTTCCATTCTTTCGCTTCAGCTGGTCACAATCCTCACGATCTCCGTGAATAGACACCTGCACATGCAAAGAACAAGACAAATACAAGCATAAAATGCGGGAAATGCAACTATGTATCAGCAAAAAAGGATACAACTCACACATCATAATAAAGACACATGAGTGGAACCATAATGATAGTCGTCTATTATTATTGATAAAACAAAAGAGAATACAACCAAGTTCTGACGTCAAATCCTCCTTTGGCTGGGTGAATCAGCAACGCATGCCTTGTAAAGCTTATAGGGGATGGGAACAAGCCTCTCTCACCTTGATCACTTGGACATGGATCTCCTCCTTAAAGATTTATCCTCCTAGGGATACACAAGACCTCTTGCAAGATGAGCTTAGCAATCCTCAGACTTTGGGAGCTTGAAAAGTAGAATTATCAACCAAGAATTACCAACTAGCTTGTCAAATGGGAAAGAACAAGCTTATATAGAGATGGGAGGAGTAGATAAGACCATCCACTTGATTGATGGGATTGTCCTTATCATAAGGAAGCTTCCATGAGAGGTGGAGAACTACTTCCCTCCTTGGGAGATACGAAGCCCAAATGAATCAATCTAAACTGGAAATAGTTAATGGATAAGGTGGAAGGAACCTTTGGAAGTTTGATGGTTAAAAACTTTACCCAACTGGGTTGGCGCTAGTGTGACTCTGAGACAGAGTGCCATTTGGCGCGCCCTCTTTGGAGTATTTACCCCATTGGTGCGAGCAATGCACTGTGCAACAACGCCAATGGAGAAAGGGCTATATTTTTGGGTATTTTGCAAAAGGTGTCTTCAGGGCATATAGAGTACATACTTTAAGGGATACAAAGCAGGTGTTTGCAAGTCATGTCACTTCTCACAGGTCCCGGAATAGGTCCTCCGATGTACGGGAGAAGGGGTAACAAGGACGGTGACAAAATACTGTGTAACAGATGCCCCCTAAAGCATGAAGCCCGAGAGAGAGAGGGGTGAAGTGCTTTACAAAACATGGTCGACTGAAAACACGACCGCCAGAGAACCTGTATGGAATACAACTGATATCTCAAATACATGATGTACATGGTATGGGCACAACCATCCATAACAGAGTACATAAAAATCTGGATCCCAGGTATGGACGCAACCATCCAATGAGGATCAATGAACGGACTCAGGCATGGTCGCAGCCATCCAGTGAATGAGTCATGTAGTGATTATAATAATCCACAAAATGCAGCCTGGATCCCAATATACAAAATCTAGGGTCTTGCGCTCCAACTCGACCCGAACAAAGTACAAGTTCAAGCATGTGAATACAGGAGTCGGAGTCGAACATGCGAGAACATCGTCTGATTACCAGTCAATGATGAAAACTGTTAACAGACGCGAGAGGTACCACCAATAATGACAATGGTCCTCAAGGTACTATAGGTACAATACACGGCGTGTGAATCAATGAGCCGGTGTCGAGCACTCGTAGAATCATCCGATCGGAGGCCAATGATGAAAACCTCGCGTTGAACACGAAGAACCTGCCATTGAGGCATGTAGGCTCCAAGGTACCTGAAGGGAGTCTCTAAGTCAGCTTTCCTGGATAATGAGTTGAAGTCGATGGGAAGCAAACTTGATCGAAGGTGGGCCATAATGATTCCCACATCATCGACACGAGACGGAGAAGGATAAAATGTTTTGTGTGAAGTATCAGAGGGAGGTTGAGTATTCTACAGAGGCCAACTTCTCTTGAACATATTGGCGGCACGACAATGGACTCGGTAGTATTTGACATCAAATGATCAGGGGTCATGGTGACAAGACGATGAGCAGATGAATGATCAAATAGGATAACCCAAACCCACAGAGGCAAGTATGAAACAAGATGAGATGTCCCCACCCAGACACGAATGCAGACAAGTGCCATGTTCAAGAGCGACATACTTCCAACACGATGATGATTACGGTTCCTTTATTCCCCCGCCATTTCTGGCGAGTACCTCGGTTATTTTTGGATGGAAAGCTTGAAGGGGATAGCATATGCTTGAGATGCGTCATCACGATGGAATCCGATGTCATAAAGTTTTAACGAGCCTGAAAAAGGAAAAACTTAGCGTCTTTTCATGTTTAGAGAGTTTGGAAAGACAGCAAAAAGGAAACTCCAAGGGTGTCCTTTTTCGTAAAGTTGTGTCTCTCGAGCCCAAAAAAGTATAAAACCATGCTCGAAAGAACCACCCAGTCATTATAACTGAGGAGTACTTTTCATAAGTAGTGACTTTGATCTGAAAAAGTAAAAAAGCGATCAAAACCACGTCACTTCGTGACCGTTAACGAACCGGAAACAACAAGGGTCTGACGATCTTTTCGTTTTTAAATAGTCGGAAAAGGGTTTAAAGACGACCACCTCTCATGTCCGTTTTAACGAGTCGAGAGGACCAACTCGGCATTCTTTTCACGTTTAGAGAGTCAGAAAAGAGCAAAAGACTCCAAAATGACTTTTTCGTGTATTTACCGAGTCCGAAAAAAGTATAAAATACAACTCGTTTCGCCATGAAAACTCCATAAACACCTGTCGCTGCACAAAAACCAGTGTAAAACCCATTTTCGACACAAATATCCATAAAAAAATATTCATAAAATGATTTTTTTAAGCTTAATTAGGGTCGAAAAGCTATAAAAAGGTGAAAATAGTAAAATAGAAATTACTTTTCACTTTTTACCTTTGAGGGCGACATTAGGGCTTTTTGGAGTGCGACTTTCAGTTGGCGATTGCGACCAATCCGGTGGACCATTTCGAGCGCCGTCAGTGCCAGGTAAGTGGTCTTGTCCTTAGCTTTATTTTCATCTGTTTGAAATTTGTTTTTAATTGCATTTTGATTTCCTATGGGGGGAGTTTCAAATTTGGGGGTTTCGCCCATTGGCGCGGGTTTCGGGAACGGACCCACGCCAATGGGGAAAATGTCCCATAGGGCGCACGCCCATGGGCACGACTGTTTTAGAAACAGTCGCGCCAACGGCCGCGGGCATTTCTAGGCCAAATTTAACAAATTTAAACCCATTTTAGCTGCAATTTCAAGTTTTCTGAGGTTCTAATGCATCATTTTAACTTGTTTTTGCAGGGCCATCCGCAAAAATGGTGATGATATGGAAAGAACGGGAACATGACCAAGTGGACATATTAGCCCTAACTGACGAGGATTGCATGGAAGCTTTGAGAGCATGTGGGCTCAAGAAATTCTTCATGCTATCCTACTTGCGAACTCAGCTAGAGCTCCTACAGTACTTGATTGACTCATGGGACGTAGAGGAACAGGTGTTCCGGATACGAGATCAGGTACTAGAGTTGGAGGTATCAGATGTCTACTTCTTGACAGGATTATCACGACGAGGGCCGGTGCCTCGGTTGACTGGGAGCAGGCCATCTGGGGAAAAGATGGAGCAGGTAAAGGCTAGTATCTGCCCGGAGGCAAGATATGGGCAGGGCAGCTCGAAGGTGGACATATCCACCGTTCAAAACCTGACACTGAGAGCCTTACTGTTTAATCTCACACGAGCTACAGGGGCACAAGCGTCCCACGAAGCTACGAAGAACCACCTACTATTAGCGATAGAGTGCCTTAGCCTGACGATATTCAATAGGGCGTCCGCTGTGACGACCAATATGAAGAGGCAGCTAACAAAGGCCAAGCAGGGCAAGTTGCAATAGTTCGGGTACGGTTCCATCTTGGTGACTTTCTTCCTGGAACGTGTGCCAAGTTTCCAGGGCCAAGGGGCCTTTGTGGCAGATCCAGCACCTCGAGAGCCGAGGATGGCTCGATGGGCGGCACTGATGCCGAGGGGTGGTGGCGGCCAGCAGATGTCCTTCAGACCAGATTTCTTCGGGTGGCTTCGCCGCCAACTGATCATGGTGGAAGACTAGCTGTATGCAAGGACAGACTTCACTAGAGACCCTGACCTTCCCCTTTCGGATGGAGAGGATTGGGACGAGGAGATTGGTACGTCTTCATTTTTGATTTTGTATTTTTATGATTTTTTTGTGTTAGTACATGCTTGTCCTAATGTCCTTTATATGCACATGCCGATGTCGGCCCAGAGCATCTAGTTGGCTTGTCTTCCGTTGCGAGAAGACATCTAGTAGTAGCAGCAGCAGGAGCAGATCCACATGAGGAGGGCGGTGACAGAGGGGAGCTTATCTAGAACCTTGAGGCTATCAATCAAGGGATCCCAGATTACGCTCGGCTAGAGGACGTCCCGCTAGATTACCAGAGGTACACAGTAGGGGTGCCAACTCGCATCCACCGACTCCTGAGGCGTCTAGTGCGAGCGGTGACGTGCTACCACGAGCACCACCGAGACTAGATCTCTAGGATTTTCTTTTCATGCATATTTTTTGAGAGACATGTTGTCTCCGGATGTATTTAGACGGACATGTACTATTTTTTTGATGATGCACGAGGTGCAAAAATTCTGGACACGCATATATATATATATATATATATATATATATACATGTTTTATGGTCTTATTGTGCTTTATGCTTCTTGTATTATGTTGATTCACATATTATGCAAATGCCTGTCCAACACATAATTAACTAATGCATCGATTAACGTATTAAGTCGTCTTGGAATATGTTGATAAGTAATGAAATCAAAATCCCTTTCTAATAGCTTAACACGTAAATACAACATTAAAATTCGATGATCTCTGACGGAATAACGTCCGTTGAGTTGGTGGACTACAAGTTGAGAGTCTAAATTCACAACCAATGTGCGAATGCCGAGGTTAATCGCCTCAGCTAACAATTCAATCACAGCACTATATTCAGCAACATTGTTCATTGTACATCCTAGAAAAACCCCTTGAATGTCTACCAACTCACCATGAGGATCGTAGATCACCCATGCCGTAGATGACAAGCTACGTGTACTGCGGGAAGCACCATCAGCGAAACCAACGTAAGGCGATCCAGACATCTGTCCAAGAAGCAAAAAGACAAAATAAGCGGCAATCACGCTGACGAACCAAGACACAAATATAAAAACATGCACACACAAAACACTTCTGAAAGCATACGTATGTACAAAAAGAGAGTGCCTGGACTCATGCATACTTGCTTTAAGTCAAGCCCATTTCGGGACTTGCCCTATCGCACTGTTGCGTAACCGGCCTAGATAATGTAGGCGTCGTCTCGGCCTATTTTGTAAAACGATCAACGGCACTGATGATCTGCGCATGCCCCCTGGCCGAGCGAGGGTTACAAGCTAGAGGATCAATGCCCCCTTGTGCAGAGGGGCTGAGGGTAGCAACAGTGTGCAATGAGGGATCAGAATGAGTAGAAACCAAACCGAGAGAAGCAAGGTTCGGAGGTGGGAGCAAAAAAACACCCATGAGGGTAGGGTCTTTGAAGAGCCCGGCTCCCACACTCTCGAACGGGATGGAGGTATGCTCCACGAAAGGCACATTTCCTTCAGAAGAAGAGGCGAAGAAGGAGAGCTGGTCTACCGTGACAATTTCCCCTGGTGAGGGAAGCGAATGAAACGGAAGAGGGACGAAGCCACGGCGCGCATGGCATAGGTCCAACTCCAGCCCAGAAGGAGGTTGTAAGTAAGATTTGCATCAACGACCTCAACTTCTACTTCAACTGTTTTCCCTTCTAAAGTGATCGGCAATCGTTGAAGAATACCATAGGGACGAGATTCTCTCCCATCGAAGGCTTCTAGCGTCGTAGGAGACTGGCTCAAAGTCGGGGACCCGATCACTTTCCAAAAAGCAATAGACATGATGCAAATTGACGCGCCCTCATCAATAACTATACGATGGATCATTTTGGAATTGATGATGACTTGTATAAGAAAGGCGATCTGATGAGGCAGCCTTGGAACATGGCTCTCGAGATCAAAGGTAATCAAATCCGAATCTGCCGGGTCGATGCCACCGATGGCCAATAGCAGGGACTTCCTCTGGGGGGGGCAGCTCTGGAGAACTTCTAAGGCAGACATAGCCGACGGAGCCTGCGCTAAGTCCTCAACTATGCTATAGTGCTGGGCAGCACGAGCATTTGGGTTGTAAGATGATCTCTTGAGCACTCCTTTGGGAGGGGGTCGGATGGTCGTCTCAATACTTGGTCTCTCGATATGGAGCGGACCAGAACTGGACGAAGGAGCGCTTGAGGGAACCTCGGCCTCCTTCCCGGTAAACGATGGATATTCCTTCGTTCGAGTCGTTACATGAACGGGAATGGATCCAGCCATGAAGACTTGGGAACCAAAGGGAGATGAAGACGAAGATGGATCAACCACCATTTGAGTATGTTGAGAGGGGAAAGGTTCTTTCATAATCGCAGGAATCCTAGGGGCACCTTTCAACAAATGACTAACCTCGGACCACCTAGGGTAGTCTTTGGTGTAGTGATCCTCATCATAGATGAGACAAGGATACTTGGGTTTGCACTTAGCTCCTTCCTCGGATGGAGGTTTGGAGGAATCCTGTTTAGGTTGTTGAGACTTATCCTTTACTTTCCCCTTTTTCTTTCCTTTCGAGGCCTTACTCGCTGTGGTGGACTGGACGGCGTTAACCTCGGAAGTACTTCGAGAATTTGAACTACCCTGAGAAGTGTTTTCGCTAGAAGCATTCGATTTTGGCTTCCCAGGGTTCAAGGATGATTTTTTGGACGACGGATTTACAGAGCCGATAACTCCATCAACAGATGGTTTTGGTGGAGTCTTGGATGTACCGTGTCTTGGGGCATCAGGCAAATACTCATACAAAGTACCTAACTGAGAATACACTAAGTCAAGGTACTGAGCACGTGCGATAGCTTGCTCTTCAGTTACACAAGCTCCCATGGCAATGTCCCGTGCAATCTTAGGGATAAAGGAAGTCGTGAACCAATCGGTGAGGAGTTGATCAGGAATCCAAAACTTGATCAACTGACAATGCCTTCTCCATTCATGTATATGATCATAGATGTGTGTAGCCGTGTCCTGCTTGAGAGACGTAAGGAGATGGGTCCCTGTCTCATACTGAATGGGTAACTGAAAATGAGTGAGGAATGCCATAGCCAATGAATTGAAGTCTTGAAAAGACCCACGGGTCAATTCAATATACCATTTAGCAGTGGAGTTGGTGAGAGTCCTTTGGAACATGCGAAGTCGAACCGAATCATCAAGCCATGAATTGGACGAACACCAAAGGTGATAGGTCATTACATGGGCTTGAGGATCCTCTCTAGCCTTGCCGTCGAATTTGGGACAATCGTCGGGATCTTAGTTGGAACTGGTGGCCATTGTGGATTATGAAAAATAGGATCATTTGTTAATTTTGACACATCGGGCAGTTCCAACGTTGCTAGAAATGGTAACTGCGGGTTGAAGGACATCTGCGGATATGAGGTAGGGCCAGGGTTCCATCCAGCTACTGGTTGCCCCCATTGACCTTGTCCGGACAGACCAGGTCCAAAAGGACCTTGTCCATAGGAACTTTGTCCATAAGGGTTATATCCGTAACCGGATGGTTGATTCTGGTTCTGCCCCCCAGCACCCCATTGGTTACCATACTGACCGGCAGGAGCAACATTGGGTTGCTGATAATTTTGATAAGGGGTAGCCTGCAGCTGTTGGTAATTCTAATATGGGGTAAATTGATTTTTCCCCTGGGGTTGTTAGTATCCATATGGTTGCTGGGCTCCATATTGAGCCTGGGAACCAGGAGGCATTTGATAAGAAGGTTGGGATTGGTACCCACCTTGTGGCTGGAGACCAGTTTGATTCTGGGGTTGGTAACCAGGTTGAGCTTGAGAAGCAGGAACCATCTGCATGCCCGGTTGAGCCGCCCCAGAGAGATATCCTTGCGAAGACTAAGGTTGGGCCATCTGGCCGGAAGGTTGTCCCGGCTGGATCTGAGACGGACCTACTTGCCCAGAAGGTTGGACTTGCTGGGCATTTGGTTGTCCTTACGCAACCGAAGGTTTTCCTTGTAGACCAGATGGCTGACTAGGCTTAGCAGTGGGCTGGCCTTGCTGCATGTAAGGCTGGCCACCTTGCCCAGAAGGGTAGCCTTGCTGGTTTCCGGGTTGTCCTTACTGCGCGTAAGGTTGTCCCGAGATCCCATAGGGTTGACCCGAAGGGTATCCCTATTGGGGTCTAGGTTGTCCTTGTTGAGCATAAGGTTGTCCCCGGTTTCCAGAAGGTTGCCCAAGATATGTATAAGACGGACCACCAGAGGCCGAAGGTTGTCCCTGGTAGGGTTGTCCTTGTGAGCCCCCAGGTTGCCCCAGGTAGGTTTGGCCATAATACTGCTGCCCATAATTAGGCTGCGAGTAGGATGGCCGACCTTGGTAGGATGGTCCTTGAGATGGCTGCCCTTGACCCGGACGGAACTGGCCACCACCATAACCGGTGGTACCCCAAGCGACATTCAATGGAATGGTACCCTCAACAGCGGGTTCAGCTGGCAAGGACGTATACAAATAATGATTACAGGATCAATAATAAGGGTCTTGCCCGCCTGGATTTTGGACAGCATCCAAGTACTGAGAATATGCCCCCCCTGCTGAAATGGCATCAGAAGAAGGCGGGGCACCGCTTGTAGGATGAACAAATCTGGCAGCATGTGCCGATTGACCACTACGTGTCGGGCCACGGGATGGGCCGGCAACAGTAGTTACGACGGATGATGGTCACTCGGGACGGGAGACGGGATCGATGGATCCGCGAGGATGATTGAATCAAACAAAAATCCTAGACAAGCTAACGATAAAAGACCCTACTCAAAACTAACGTGCACAAGATCTAACAAGGTAAATGTAATCGTGGTCGAATAAATTTTTAAGACATTAGGACACAACTTGACCTTTTCATGTTTTAAGAGTCGATAAAAGGACAAAAGATGACTCTAGTCACCTTCGAATATTTAATGAGCCCGAAGTGACAAATGCTCAATAGAGCCTTTTCTTTTAAGGAGTTAGAAAAGGATCAAAAAGTGACTGCTCTGGAGAAACTAGGTAAGGGGTTTACCAAACAATCCGTAAAACTGCATATACACCTTAGTGATCATATGAAAGCCAAGGACTTTTCGTACGGCAGTCAATCTTCCTGAATGCTGTGTTCGGTGCATTACGGCTTGTAAGGCGACAGACATGGCTTCCTATGGATCAAGGATGATAACCTAGTGGAGTCTCCCGATATATACGCGACGGTACGTGGGAGCACAAGTTTGTACTAGACCACAGTTGAATCACACAAGGAGGAATCACCCAACCTTAATGCGAGAACAAAAGTGACTAGGTTTAATGACGCTGGAGCACGTCTCTAGCCTAGAGCTCTAGAATGTGAGCGTTATGTTCCAATGAGTTTTTAAGTTCATTCGATTTATTTTAAATTTGATCTTGAGTTAAGTTTCGGTTTTGAGGTCCTACCGTATGTAATTTCTCAAAATCCATAAATGCACTCTATATGCCAAAGCATATCATTCCATTCGATGAATGCTAACTACAAGAGAGAGAGAGAGCTTTCATGCAAACGAAACGATCACAAACAGCAAAAAGTTTCCCTAATGCAGCTAATGCAAATCACTAAACTTCTCTTTAAGATTACTAATTCACTAATCAAAATGAAAAGTCCTAACTTTCATCAACTATTCCAAAAGCAAAAGAGATTTCCTTTTTGAATAATGTCAAAATGCACTAAAGAGTTTTTGAGAAATAACACTAACAAATTCTAACCAATACACACACGTTCAGTCCCTCAAAACACAAATCAAACATCCAAAGAATCAAAAAGGTCCTGAAGACAACAATGAGCCGTGTGATCTAGGCTCAAAGTGAGACGAAGCGGAATTCGAGTGAAGACGAAGCAAATCACCTAAATAGCGCAACGAAATGATTCATGACTACCAAACAAGTGTAAAGGAGCAAGCAAGAGAGTTGACTGGACAACAAAAAGATCGAAACACCTTAGGAAGGCTCGATTCACAAGGCCACTAGATGCCCTAGGGCTAAAAATGTGAAATCGGTAGAAAGAAGCAAACACCCAGAGGGTAGCGATCGACACCAGTCAAATCACACTCCAACACATCAAAGTAGTCTGGTAAAGGCACTTAGGATGAAACCAAAGCTCAAAACATGAAGAACCAAGAAAACTTCAAAAGTTTACAGGCCTGGCGCGACTGTCAAGCTGCAACTAGTGCCTTTCAGGATTGGCGCGGGTTGTCAATATGCAACTTGCGCCAACTGGCACGACTGTCACGCTATAAACTAGCGCCAGTCGAGTTTGCTATGGAAAATAAAAAACACAAGAGCCAAGGCTAAAAATCCTTAAGTACTCTCAAGAGGCAAAAACAACAGAGGTATCCAACCCAGAAAACAAAACAAGCGAGAGAAACCAAGGAAACAATCAAGGAACAAGGCTAGTCCCAAGTTGTTCAGTTTGCAAACCAAACCGGAGATGGACTGAAGTAGCATTGATCTACTTCGCTAATGCAAAGCAATAGCGTTTCGAAGGCTATCTAGCCAGACTTCAAACTCCGTCTAATAGTTTGCAAAACAAACAACAAGACAAGATAAACAAACAAGGCAAAGCCAACTCCCCAGCAGAGTCGCCAAATTGTTGTGTAGGTAAATCCCCTCTGCAGACAAAGGCGATCCCTCTAGCCTAACTGAGGTCTAGCAACAATCAAACAACGCTAACATGCAAGTTCCTAATTGCAAAGTAAAGGCTAATGATGAGAGCCTACCTCGAATCCAACGCTTATATTCGTAGAAGGGTCATTACTTCCGTTCTTTCGCTTCAGCTGGTCACAATCCTCACGATCTCCGTGAATAGACACCTGCACATGCAAAGAACAAGACAAATACAAGCATAAAATCCGGGAAATGCAACTATG
>APFE031190095.1:54243-84670 GCA_000404065.3 Pinus taeda | reverse complement strand
CTTACATCATTGGCTGGTAATCAGGCGATGTCTTTCCATGTTCAACTCCAGAACATCTTTCACATGGATCGACTTGTACTCCGAGTGAAGATTGAACGAGTTTGAAGACCCCGGATCTAGTTTCATCCATCCAAGCTGCGATATATTCAGGAATATAAAGACATCAAATGTGCATCATTGCCGAACATATGATCATCTGAATCAAAGGATGATGACTCCGTCCAAATCATCAGTCTGCTACATAGACGGTTGCCTGTCCTATGTACATGAAAATGAATTTATAAAGCTGAGCATGGGAATGCCCGCCTGAGCTAGATCATGAAAAATATTATGAATATAATGCATTGTATTGTATCTTATTACAGGTCACCTTCCAGCTCGAAAAAACTTTGGATCCTCATGATAAAGCATTTCACCCGTCATCAAAAGATTAATGACCTCATGCTTTAGGGGGAAACTGTTATAGATGTTTTTGGGTACTACAACCCCAATCATACATGTCCATAAACCAAGGGCTCCTAAGTCCCTAAAAATGTTTCTTCACACCCTAAAGGAACAAGGTCAACTGATTACCTCATCTCCCAGAAGTTCTCCATGGAAAACTGCTTAGAACTGGTCAAAACTGGACCATACAGACTGCCCAATGCAGAGGGTGCGATGCATCTCACCTGTTCAGTGTACAAACTGCGATGCATATTGGAAAGCCCTTCTATAGAGTGTGATGGGCGAGAGTAGACAAATGGTAGAGACAGTTTGCAAGGTGGATGATCATGGAATCTTCCAGAAACTTCTCCTATGACACTTGCCTCTCCGAATTCGCCCAGGGATGAGTAAGAGCTCATCAATCTCCAAGTGGAATCAAGAACTATTAGAGAGAGGACACCTGACTCACCCCCCTACAATCATCTATATATGGATCCCTCATCATAGAGATCCAGAGGCTAGAATCTTGTATCTTGTAAGGAAGTGTTGTTGGTTTCTTGGTGCAATATCATAGTGTTGGGTGATCTAAGCTTTTCATGAGGTGAAGAAGGGCTTTCAAGCTGAGAGGATGATGTTGGGTCAGAACAATGGGTTGTAATCCTCTTTACTATTCATGATATTAATAAAACTATTCAAGTTTTGCTCCACATTCTTGTATGTTTGATGATATATGCATTTGTGTGGTCAATATATATATGGTCCTATATTCTTTATGGTTGTAGATCTTTGTTCTTCGATATTATTATGCTACTTTGATTCCACAGGTTCTCTTTGAAGCTGGGTAAACGAAGACGGAGCGACAAAGATCTGTCAAAAGGGAGAGGAACCAAGCGCAAGATTGAGGTTGGTGTCCTTCGTTCCCCTATTATCTACTTCTCATAAAGGAAAGAGAAAGTAGTTTTGGTTTGTTTGTTTCTAAGATAGCTACCCATCTTAGTGGGACTAACAGCTCCGAGTGGACACTAGATTTCCCGATAACACTCATGTAAATCTTCCTTGTGTGGAGGAAACATCATGTCCTCCAGAAACCTCCAAGCAACTAACATGTTAGACAATAAAATCTAAGCATATTGAAATGGATTGCTTTCCTCTTGGGCTTCTCAGCATTTCGTGAGGAATTCTTGGCATAGGTATTTGGACCAATTATACAGGACTCCCTTTGTGCATTGTGCGGCAAGGGACACTACCGACGCCAGTCCTGCTTCACCGCTACGGCTTCCTCATGGATACAAGAAACTCTTGCTGAGTCCATCACTAGTTGAGAATCTGAATGACACACCATTGTGGTCGGTCGAAACATCTATCATTGAAGATAAACCCTCTGAATCCACACAAGACAAAAGTCAAAAGGTCGAGGTGGCAATTGACCAGGTTTTCACTTCAGAAGGTCAATCTTCAGATGATACGGTCAATGAAGAGAATGAGAATGACACCGTTCAAATTCTTTTAATAAACACAGACTCCGATGAACATGGGGGAAATCTACCCGTTCCTTTACCGTAAGAAGGAAGTTCATTAGAGTTGTATACGTCTGTCAATTTGGTCCCACCTCCAAGCAACCTAGTCGTTTCCTTTGACTGGAATCTACTAGGCAAACCTCATTTTCCGGCTAGTGTACCATTCCGAATCATTGTACAAGCTTACAGAATGGTCATGGTCAGTACCATCATAGATGAAGGGGCTTTTGTGAGTATCCTTTCCTCGAATGCTTGGAAAGTGCTTGGTTCGCCATCGCTTATCCCTGAGATGAGAAATCTAACAGGCTTTGACAAAGGAACTAGTCGACCTTTAGGGATCCTTCCCAATGTGCCTATAACGTTGAGAAGGAAAACCATTTATATGAACGTAATGGTAGTCCAAGGGCCTCTAGATTATAATCTACTCCTTGGACGTGACTATATTTATTGCATGGGAGCCATTGTCTCCTCACTCTTTCGAGTAATGTGTTTTCCGCCTGAAGGCAAAGTGGTCCAGCTCATAGACCAGCTTTCATTCGCTGGCTCACACATAGCTAATAGTCAAATTCCATCCCTAAATGGTCTTTTCATGCAAGGAATGTCTCATCAATCTTCAGTCCTTCCACCTGAAGAACACGAGTAATTCGAGAGGGCATGACTTAAACCCAGGGGGCATGCACCCTGGCCTGTTCCGGCAGGAAAACTCTAGGCATAAAGTAGGTTTCTGCGAAGGATATATGACTGGTCTGATACCTGTCCTTATAGGAAGAGGGAATTAGACCGAAATAAGATACCTCTGTTAGAAGGTTGGCCTTTCCCGATAAAACAAATGTTTTGTCTGCAAATTGAAGGGTAACCTAGAAACTCTACTTCGCTATGCTTGGGGGCATGCAAACCTTTTGTGCGCAAGTGAAAAACAACGTCTATCGTTCCACAAACTTCAACTCGTTAAGTTGGGTGAGTGGTTGAATCGACCGTTCGCCTTTGTAGGGGCCAAATGGCACCGGCAAAGTAAAGGAAAAATTTTCCTACCCAACCTTAGTAGTTAACTAACCCCTAAGACAGTAGTTGGGCGTTCCTAGCCTGCATGCGAGAGGCAGCAGAGAAAAGCTTTGAAAGGTGCAAGCTCCATAAAAAATGGAATCTATCGATGAGATATCCTTATTATACGACTAGCACGAGCAGTTTTTATGTGAAGTTCAAGCTCGTTAAAAATTAAACCTAAGAAATGAGCAAATGTTTCCCCCAGAGTTTAAGCTCATTAAAAAATGAACCAATCTCCGATAAATAACCATTGTGAATGCATTATCATCAGCTTTTGAGCCCTAGTAATGTTCTCATCATCACCTCCACTCTGTTTTAGCCAATCATACACCTCCATTTGATTGTTTAACCCTTTTGAGGAACATCTGCGACGAGTGATTCTGATAACCATCCTTGTGACACTGCCGTGATTGGAAAATTCCAAACCTTACCTTGAATCAGCTGTTGACCGAAATTATCACTCATTCCTCAAAAATGAGTCTCCTTTAAGCTCTTTTCATCTAACTCGTAAAATATGAAAAGATTCCCAAGCAATTGGCCTCTCTAGCTCATTAAGCTAGCCGAAAGTGCTTATCCTTCTCTAGAGTTTTTTAATTTTTTGGACCTGAGGGATATTACACAAAGATCGACTGATTGTCTTGTTCGTCGTTTAAACTATGAAAATCATCCCTTTCATATTATTTTATACTTTTTTGGACTTAAGGGATTATATGATGAAAAAGGATTATTGGAGTTTCCTTTCTGTCCCTTTTCAGACTCTCTAAAATTGAAAAAGGACCGAATTATCATTATCGTTAAACTTGTTAAAATCAATAGCAACAAACTTGTCCAAACAAACAAGAACGAGTTTCACTGTCGCTAGACTCGTTAAAAACATAGCGACGGGTTTGCTCGAAGGGCGAATTATAGAACAATCATATGTTATCCTCCTCAAGTTTGATAAAAATAAAGAGGTACTGGTCAGCAATGACTGGGGAAAATTGGGAAGAAAACTTGAAGAAACTTTATTGGTAGCAAGTCGCTCTTGAACATGACACTTTCACTCCACGTCCGAGTCAGTCTGGGTTATTCCGTTCACCGATCATATCACCATTGGTCCATCGTACCATCCATCTTTGGGGTTAATGCTACCAATCCATTTCAGTGTCACCAGTATGTTCAAGAGAAGTAACTCAGAGAATTCACCTGTGTCTCATCCACTACAATACATTCACGCTCCATTCTTTCATGACTGCCACCCTGAACCCCATATCATCAGATCGTTTTCACCTCCAAAATCATTTGCTCCGTTCCGTGTCATAGATGTGGGAGTCATTAAGGCCCTCCTACAATGGGTCGCTTCTTGTCGACATCAGCTCATTATCCAAGAAGTCAACCTAGGAACAACCCTTTCAGTACTTTGAATCTTGCATGCCTCAATGGCAAGTTTCTCACTTCCGGTGATAGATTTACGTCAATGACCTTCAACCGAAATATTTTATGTGGTGTTTGACGCCAAGTCCCTTTTTCACACCACGTGAATTTTACTGTCGTACCTTGAGGGTCATCATCATTATCGGTAATTCCTCTCGCGCCTATTAACAGCTTACATCATTGGCTGGTAATCAGGCGATGTCTTTCCATGTTCGACTCCAGAACATCTTTCACATGGATCGACTTGTACTCCGAGTGAAGATTGAACAAGTTTGAAGACCCCGGATCTAGTTTCATCCATCCGGGTTGCGATATATTCAGGAATATTAAGACATCAAATGTGCATCATTGCCGAACATATGATCATCCGAATCAAAGCATGATGACTCCGTCCAAATCATCAGTCAGCTACATAGACGGATGCCTGTCCTATGTACATGAAAATGAATTTATAAAGTTGAGCATGGGAATGCCCGCCTCAGCTAGATCATGAAAAATATTATGAATATAATGCATTGTATTATATCTTATTACAGGTCACCTTCCAGCTCGAAAAAACTTCGGATCCTCATGATAAAGCATTTCACCCGACATCAAAAGATTAATGACCTCATGCTTTAGGGGGCAACTGTTATAGAAGTTTTTGGGTACTGCAACCCCAATCATACATGTCCATAAACCAGGGGCTCCTAAGTCCCTAAATCTTCACACCCTAAAGGAACAAGGTCAACTGATTACATCATCTCCCAGAAGTTCTCCATGGAAAACTTCTCAGAACTGGTCAAAACTGGACCATACAAACTGCCCAATGCAGAGGGTGTGATGCATCTCACCTGTTCAGTGTAAAAAGTGCGATGCATATTGGAAAGCCCTTCGATAGAGTGTGATGGGCGAGAGTAGACAAATGGTAGAGACAGTTTGCAAGGTGGATGATCATGGAATCTTCCAGAAACTTCTCCTATGACACTTGCCTCTCTGAATTCGCCAAGGGATGAGTAAGAGATCATCAATCTCCAAGTGGAATCAAGAACTATTAGAGAGAGGACAGCTAACTCACCCCCCTACAATCATCTATCTATGGATCCCTCATCATAGAGATCCAGAGGCTAGAATCTTGTATCTTGTAAGGAAGTGTTGTTTGTTTCTTGGTGCAATATCATAGTGTTGGGTGATCTAAGCTTTTCATGAGGTGAAGAAGGGCTTTCAAGCTGAGAGGATGATGTTGGGTCAGAACAATGGGTTGTAATCCTCTTTCCTATTCATGATATTAATAAAACTATTCAAGTTTTCCTCCACATTCTTGTATGTTTGATGCTATATGCATTTTTGTGGTCAATATATATCTGGTCCTATATTCTTTATGATTGTAGATCTCTGTTCTTCGATAGTATTATGCTGCTTTGATTCCACATGTTCTCTTTGAAGCAGGGTAAACAAAGAAGGAGTGGCAAAGATCTGTCAGAAGGGAGAGGAACCAAGCGCAAGACTGACGTTGGTGTCCTTCGTTCCCCTATTATCTACTTCTCATAAAGGAAAGAGAAAGTAGTTTTGGTTTGTTTGTTTCTAAGATAGCTACCCATCTTAGTGGGACTAACAGCTCCGAGTGGACACTAGATTTCCGGATAACACTCATGTAAATCTTCCTTGTGTGGAGGAAACGTGTTTTCCTCCAGAAACCTCCAAGCAACTAACATGTTAGACAATAAAATCTAAGCATATTGAAATGGATTGCTTTCCTCTTGGGCTTCTCAGCATTTCGTGAGGAATTCTTGGCATAGGTATTTGGACAAATTATACAGGACTACCTTTGTGCATTGTGCGGCAAGGGACACTACCGATGCCAATCCTGCTTCACCGCTACGAGTGCCTCATGGATACAAGAAACTCTTGCCGAGTCCATCACTAGTTGAGAATCCGACTGACACACCATTGTGGTCGGTCGAAACATCTATCATTGAAGATAAACCCTCTGAATCCACACCAGACAAAAGTCAAAAGGTCGAGGTGGCAATTGACCCGGTTTTGCCTTCAGAAGGTAAATCTTCAGATGATACGGTCAATGAAGAAAATGAGAACGACACCGTTCAAATTCTTTTCATAAACACAAACTCCGATGAACATGGGGGAAATCTACCCATTCCTTTACCGCAAGAAGGAATTTCATTAGAGTCGTATCCGTCCGTCTATTTGGTCCCACCTCCAAGCAACCTAGTTGTTTCCTTTGACTGGAATCTACTAGGCAAACCCCATTTACCGACTAGTGTACCATTCCGAATCATTGTACAAGCTTACAGAATGGTCATGGTCAGTACCATCATAGATGAAGGGGCTTCTGTGAGTATCCTTTCCTCGACTACTTGGAAAGCGCTTGGTTCGCCATCGCTTATCCCTGAGATGAGAAATCTAAGAGGCTTTGACAAAGGAACTAGTCGACCTTTAGGGATCCTTCCCAATGTGCCTATAACGTTGAGAAGGAAAACCATTTATATGAACGTAATGGTAGTCCAAGGGCCTCTAGATTATAATCTACTCCTTGGACGTGACTATATTTATTGCATGGGAGCCATTGTCTCCTCACTCTTTCGAGTAATGTGTTTTCCACCTGAAGGAAAAGTGGTCCAACTCGTAGACCAACTTTCATTCCCTATCTCACACATAGCTAATAGTCAAATGCCATCCCTAAATGGTCTTTTCATGCAAGGAATGTCTCATCAATCTTCAGTCCTTCCACCTGAAGAACACGAGTAATTCGAGAGGGCATGACTGAAACCCAAGGGGCATGCACCCTGGCCTGTTCCAGCAGGAAAACTCTAGGCATAAAGTAGGTTTTTGCGAAGGATATATGACTGGTCTAATACATGTCCATATAGGAAGAGGGAATTAGACCGAAATAAGATACCTCTGTTAGAAGGTAGGCCTTTCCCGATAGAACAAATGTTTTGTCTGCAAATTGAAGGGTAACCTAGAAACTCTACTTCGCTATGCTTGGGGGCATGCAAACCTTTTGTGCGCAAGTGAAAAGCGACCTCTATCGTTCCACAAAGTTCAACTGGTTAAGTTGGGTGAGTGGTTGAATTGACCGTTCGCCTTTGTAGGGGCCAAATGGCACCGGCAAAGTAAAGGAAAAATTTTCCTACCCAACCTTAGTAGTTAACTAACCCCTAGGACAGTAGTTGGTCGTTCCTAGCCTGCATGCGAGAGGCATTGGAGCAAAGCTTCGAAAGGTGCAAGCTCTATAAAAAATGGAATCTATCGATGAGATATCCTTATTATACGACTGGCACGAGCAGTTTTTATGTGAAGTTCAAGCTCGTTAAAAATTAAACCTAAGAAATGAGCAAATGTTTCCCCCAGAGTTTAAGCTCATTAAAAAATGAACCAATCTCCGATAAATAACCATTTGCATTATCATCAGCTTTTGAGCCCTAGTAATGTTCTCATCATCACCTCCACTCTGTTTTAGCTGATCATACACTTCCATTTTATTGTTTAACCCTTTTGAGGAACATCTGCGATGAGTGATTTTGTTAACCATCCTTGTGACACTGTCGTGATTGGAAAATTCCAAACCTTACCTGGAATCAGTTGCTGACCGAAATTATCACTCATTCCTCAAAAATGAGTCTCCTTTAAGCTCTTTTCATCTAACTCGTAAAATATGAAAAGATTCCCAAGCAATTGGCCTCTCTATCTCATTAAAGCTACCGGAAGTGCTATCCCTCCTCTAGATTTTAATCTTTTTGGACCTGAGGGATTATTACACAAAAAGATCGAGCACTTGTCTTGTTCGGCTCATTAAAACTATCGAAAATTCATCCCTTTCGCATTATTTTATACTTTTTTGGACTTAAGGGATTATATGATGAAAAAGGATTATTGGAGTTTCCTTTCCATCCCTTTTCAGACTCTCTAAAATTGAAAAAGGACTGAGTTATCATTATCGTTAAACCCGTTAAAATCAATAGCAACAAACTTGTCCAAACAGACGAGAACGAGTTTCACTGTCGCTAGACTCGTTAAAAACATAGCGACGGGTTTGCCCGAAGGGCGAATTATAGAACAATCATATGTTATCCTCCTCAAGATTGATAAAAATAAAGAGGTACTGGTCAGTAATGACTGGGGAAAATTGGGAAGAAAACTTGAAGAAACTTTATTGGTAGCAAGTCCCTCTTGAACATGACACTTTCACTCCACGTCCAAGTCAGTTTGGGTTATTCCGTTCACCGATCATATCACCATTGGTCCATCATACCATCCATATTTGGGGTTAACGCTACCAATCCATTTCAGTGTCACCAGTATGTTCAAGAGAAGTCGCTCAAAGAATTCACCTCTGTCTCATCCACTGCAATACATTCACGCTCCATTCTTTCATGACCGCCACCCTGAACCCCATATCATCAGATCGTTTTCACCTCCAAAATCATTTGCTCCGTTCCGTGTCGTAGATGTGGGATTCATTAAAGCCCTCCTACGACGGGTCACTTCTTGTCGACATCAGCTCTTTATCCAAGAAGTCAACCTAGGAACAACCCTTTCAGTACTTTGAATCTTGCATGCCTCAATGGCAAGTTTCTCACTTCCGATGACAGGTTTACGTCAATGGCCTTCAACCGAAATATTTTATGTGGTGTTTGATGCCAAGTCCCTTTTTCACACCACGTGAATTTTACTGTCGTACCTTGAGGGTCATCATCATTATCGATGATTCCTCTCGCGCCTGTTAACAGCTTACATCATTGGCTGGTAATCAGGCGATGTCTTTCCATGTTCGACTCCATAACATCTTTCACATGGATCGACTTGTACTCCGAGTGAAGATTGAATGAGTTTGAAGACCCTGGATCTAGTTTCATCCATCCGGGCTGCGATATATTCAGGAATATAAAGACATAAAATGTGCATCATTGCCGAACATATGATCATCCGAATCAAAGGATGATGACTCCGTCCAAATCATCAGTCTGCTACATAGACGGTTGCCTGTCCTATGTACATGAAAATGAATTTATAAAGCTGAGCATGGGAATGCCCGCCTGAGCTAGATCATGAAAAATATTATGAATATAATGCATTGTATTGTATCTTATTACAGGTCACCTTCCAGCTCGAAAAAACTTCGGATCCTCATGATAAAGCATTTCACCCGACATCAAAAGATTAACGACCTCATGCTTTAGGGGGAAACTGTTATAGACGTTTTTGGGTACTACAACCCCAATCATACATGTCCATAAACCAAGGGCTCCTAAGTCCCTAAAAATGTTTCTTCACACCCTAAAGGAACAAGGTCAACTGATTACATCATCTCCCAGAAGTTCTCCATGGAAAACTGCTCAGAACTGGTCAAAACTAGACCATACAGACTGCCCAATGCAGAGGGTGCGATGCATCTCACCTGTTCAGTGTACAAACTGCGATGCATATTGGAAAGCCCTTCTATAGAGTGCGATGGGTGAGATTAGACAAATGGTAGAGACAGTTTGCAAGGTGGATGATCATGGAATCTTCCAAAAACTTCTCCTATGACACTTGCCTCTCTGAATTCGCCCAGGGATGAGTAAGAGATCATCAATCTCCAAGTGGAATCAAGAACTATTAGAGAGAGGACATCTGACTCACCCCCCTTCAATCATCTATATATGGATCCCTCATCATAGAGATCCAGAGGCTAGAATCTTGTATCTTGTAAGCAAGTGTTGTTGGTTTCTTGGTGCAATATCATAGTGTTGGGAGATCTAAGCTTTTCATGAGGTCAAGAAGGGCTTTCAAGCTGAGAGGATGACGTTGGGTTAGAACAATGGATTGTAATCCTCTTTACTATTCATGATATTAATAAAACTATTCAAGTTTTCCTCCACATTCTTGTATGTTTGATGATATATGCATTTGTGTGGTCAATATATATCTGGTCCTATATTCTTTATGATTGTAGATCTCTGTTCTTCGATAGTATTATGCTGCTTTGATTCCATAGGTTATCTTTGAAGCTGGGTAAACGAAGAAGGAGCGGCAAAGATCTGTCAGAAAGGAGAGGAACCAAGCGCAAGACTGAGGTTGGTTTCCTTCGTTCCCCTATTATCTACTTCTCATAAAGGAAAGAGAAAGTAATTTTGGTTTGTTTGTTTCTAAGATAGCTACCCATCTTAGTGGGACTAACAGCTCTGAGTGGACACTAGATTTCCAGATAACACTCATGTAAATCTTCCTTGTGTGGAGGAAACATGTTGTCCTCCAGAAACCTCCAAGCAACTAACATGTTAGACAATAAAATCTAAGCATATTGAAATGGATTGCTTTCCTCTTGGGCTTCTCAGCATTTCGTGAGGAATTCTTGGCATAGGTATTTGGACCAATTATACAGGACTCCCTTTGTGCATTGTGCGGCAAGGGGCACTACCGACACCAGAACTTTGTTTGTGCGGCATTTCCTCATGATCTTTCTTGCGAGAATCTGGGTAGAGAACTGTACTGCCTGGTCTTGAGTTGAAAGGATAGAGTATCCGTGCACTTTTTTGACAAGACCATACTCTTTCTTCATTTTGTCAGTTAATTCTTTCCCCCCGGTTTTCCCTCCAAACTCCTTGGCAGGGTTCGCACCTTTGTGAGGTAACTTCATTATCCTATGGATCAACATGTATGTTATTGGAATTGGTTGCCCAAGCCACATATACCCATCATGCACGAG
The DNA here is from genome assembly GCA_000404065.3 of Pinus taeda. NCBI lineage: Eukaryota > Viridiplantae > Streptophyta > Pinopsida > Pinales > Pinaceae > Pinus > Pinus taeda. Next base: position 73,582 of record APFE031190095.1, on the reverse strand, counting down.
CGTGAGGAGTTGGCGGACGCACACTGTGTTGATAGTTGAGCGGTGATGGTGTGGCACTAAGAGCATGTTCAGCAGCCCCACTTGCTCAACGTGGCGGACCCACTTCATGGGCTCCAACTGCGTAACCCCTTTTTCGTCATAATATATCTTTTTCATATACTTATGGGTCGCTAAGTGTAGGAACTTTTCATGCTCCATGAGGTCCTAGTCATCTGTTTTCGAGACCAGAATTCGCATTAACCTCAGACCTTAAAATTCAAACTGCTTGGGCAGTAGGGGAGTCGACACCACAAACTTTCCAGAATATAGGTCCTTGGGCACTTTTGTTCTTCCCTTCCGCTGAGGGATATACTTAGGAAGCCTTGTGATAGGCTCGATTTCTTCAACATCGACTTCTTCGACACCTTGGTACTCCTCTTCTTCTAAATCTACCACTTTTTCTGGATGTTTGCCTTTTGTATCCTTCTGTTGCACCTCCAGATTCATCCTCAGGGACATTCTCACCGGAACTGGCTTCTTCTCCTCCTCCTTCATGGTTGGTTGGTCCTCTTTTGTGGCTAGTTGTTTCTCTCTTATGGTGGATTTTTGTGGCCTTGGTGAGCTCAACACAGTAGGCACAGGAGTTGAAGCTTCCATACTCAAAATCTCAAGGCTCGACACGTCAGATACAGTGGATTCTAAACTCAAGGCTTTGACAGGGTTGGTGGTAGTAATTTGCTAAATAATAACCTTTTGATTCCATGCAATTAAGGTAGAAAATGTTGGGCTTTCTATGAAATCCTCCCAGAACTGACGGCTCATAAACTTCAGATAGAAAATCACCCAGACAAGTCCCAGAACGCAAAGCACTCTTTGGTGGTCCAATATGTGAGATTTATAAGGATTTTTTAATTCAAATCTGACCATTCCCCTACAATTCTGATAATAAATGCTCCTTTGGTGGCAGATCTTCAAATATTTTTGCCATAAATAGCACCTACCCGCTCCTCTTAACTAATTTTTGGCCATCAAATCATGAATCATAACCTCAATGGCTAAATTTGGACCCACCTGCGCAGCACCATCCTCCATGGTGCAACTCATCCAGCGCAACTTCACCTGTTGCACCCCTATCATCCGTCATGGAGCCTCCCTACTAAGTTTTTCACTTTGTTGGGCAGCGTAGTTTATAGTCCCGCAAGCCCTTAAAACTTCCTAGATTACCTGAGATTGTCCTACTGCCATATAGTCATCGTGCAGGGGTAGCATCCCTTGTGTACAGCTTCAACCTACTTCTATTCACTTGGCCAAGAAAAGGGTCCCCTTTCAGCTTCGTGAGCTGAACTGTGCCACCATCCGTGATCTCCTTAATAACATACAGCCCCAACCAGTGCATTTGAAATTTTCCCAGAAACTTTGTGAACTTGTTGTCATATAACAACACCAAATCATCCACCTTGAATGTGTGCATCTTAATATGTTGATCATGCCATGCCTTCTCACGTTCCTTTTGCACTTGTTGATGAAATATTGCAACGAAGTCGTCTTCTTCTGTCTCCATGATCTACACGAGTTGTTGCTCCAAGTTCTCGTGGTTCACCATCCAGTCAAGGCTGCAATTGTTAAAGCACAATATACTCCATCAGCATCACTGCTTCAATTCCAAAGACCAACTTGAATGGCATTTGTCTTGTCAGTTGCTTGCAGGTCATCCTATAAGCCCATAACACAGTAGGCACACGCATGTCCCATTCATTCCTCTGCATGTTGTATACCTTGGTTAATGCATGCTCCAAAATCTTATTAAAAGCTTCCACCATTCTATTTTCCTGTGGGTGATAAGGCGTGCTCTTTTGATGATATACCTGAAATTCTTACAACATTGCATTATCGTTTCATTCAAGAAATGAGTAGCCCGGTCACTCATAGGAATTTTAGGACATCCAAACCGTGTTAAGACATACTCAAAGAGAAACTTTGCTACAGTGGCAGCTATACAGCCCCTCACTGGCTGTGCTTTCACCCATATAGTTAAATACTTTGTCACAATAATAATATATTGTGCGCTCGTCTTCTTTCCAAGTGGTTCTATGAGATATAAAATCAATGGTCCATTTCTCAAATACGTGCAATGAAACTTAGGGATTTAAAGGCAATTCATCCCTTCGCGAAGGCTACCCCATCCTTTGGAAAGCATCACACGCCTTACAATATACCTTAGAATCCCTGTGTAACATTGGCCACCATAACCTAGCCCATAAAATCTTCTGCGTGGTCGTTTTCCCTGCATAGTGACCTCCTACCACACTACCATGGGCTTCAGCTAGGATACTCGCACATTCAAACTCCAGAACATAACTTCATAATATCTCATCCGACCCCATTTCATACAAATCACCAGCAATTACTGAAAAATCAGCAACGCAAACTACTAACTCCTTTTGTTGAGTGGTATAGACTCCCATAGTTGTTCTTGTTGTTAAAAACTCGATAATGTCAGCAAAATGGTCATCCAAAACACGCACCATAAAGATTTCTACATCTGGCAGTCCTTCCTCCAAGTTATTGGGTTCTTCACTAGTTTTGATCCTTGATAGGTGGTCTGGGCCTACATTTAACCTCCCAAGCTTCACAATGACCTCGAAGTCATACCCCTGGAACAATAGAAACCATCAGTATATCTTCCCCCCCAACATAGGTTTATTGACCAGATGCTTTAGCATGAGTGATCTGTGTACATCTTAAAGTGTCTGCCCAACAAATAATGCCTGAATTTCTGCAACACATAGACCATCACCAACCCTTCGTGCTCTGTGGTGGAGTAATTCCTCTCAGCTTTGGATAACTTTCTTCTCATGAAAGCTATCCGATGATCAATCTCTCCTTCTCCTGCCTATGTTTAGACTGCTCCTAGTGCAATAGAGGAGCCATCAACATGCACATGAAAATCCTTTTTCCAGTCGAGAAACACTAAGATAAGTGCTGACACCATTTTCTCCTTAAAGACATCCAAGTTGCGCTAACAGTATTCATCCCAACAGAACATCACATCCTTCTTTAACAATTTTTCCATTGGCGCGGTTATCTAAGCATACGCCTTGATAAACTTCTTGTAGTACCCATTGTGTCCCAATATCGCGCGCAGTTTTTTCATGTTCCTAGGGGGTTCCAAATTCATAATAACAACGATCTTCGCAGGGTCCACCATCAATCCCTGCTTACATACAATGTGGCCGAGCAAGATCCCAAAAGGTACACAGAATATACATTTCTTCAAGTTCAGCATGATCTGATATCTTCGACATGTATACTTCATGAGGTGCAAACTCACAACATGGTGCTTCACCAACCCAAACATGATCTAATCATCGAAATATACTTCCAGGAACTTATGAATAAATTCCTTGAACATTGTGATCACAACCTGGGAAAAGATTGTCGATGCATTCTTCAATCCAAATGGCATAACTATATATTGGAAGCAACCCCATTCTGTCGTGAAGTTTGTTTTGCTTTGATCCTTCGGCACGATCTTTATTTGATGATAACCTGAAATTCCATCAGTAAATAAATATGCTTCCTGTCTGCCAACAATCTCTAATACTTCATCAGTAAACAGTGTCGGAAATGGGTCATGCACAGAAGCATCATTCAACTTCCACAAATCTATGCATATGAAGATTTCACCCTTTTGTTTCTTTTCTTGGACCACCATTGGGCTTACCGACTCAAATTCTTCTACAAGCTCAATAATTCCATCTTCCAGCATCTTATCCTGTTATAAGTGCATCTTTTCCTTATACTTTGGGTTCAATCGCTAAGGTCACAGTTTAAAAGGATTCACGTCTAGTTTCAATATAATTTTCATAACACCTAAATCTCTAACAATCCCTTTCAAATCTGAAAACTTCATGGGAAATAAGTCTTGGTACTCGTGCAGCAGCTCAGCTACCTTATCAACCATATCTTCATCCCAAAAATCTCTTATCTTCGCGAACTTGGGTTCTTCTTTAGATCAATGTTTACCTATTGAGTTCTCAAAGGCTTTGATATATCTGGGTTCGCCACCTTCGGTCTTTCGACTTTGTTTTGTCCTTCAGTCTCAGGGATGGTAATATTCCGTGGGTCATCCTCTTCTTCAGCGGTCACATTATAGCATTCCAATGCATGGCATAGCTTTGTACTCCAATCTGGCTGAGTCCATTCTATTGGTTCCTTGGGCATTCTGAATATAGCTACTTTAATTTCTTGAAGCACCTCATCAATGCTCTCAAACCTGTCCTCGAAGTTGAACGTTAATAGAAAACTCCCCCTTAAAATGTCCCATTCAGTTATTACATGGTGAAGCTTCATCTTCAAATACCAGTTCATTTGGATGGTATCTAACATATGACATAATATATGTACCCATTCTAGTTGTGGTTTTGTTCCCCAGGCCTTAGTCCGTCGTGCTAAATGATCACATGAATCATCCTTCCCAATATATTTTTCTGTCATCCTAGTGTTAGTGTAACCAAACCTTCACTTCATCATTCTATGGTATTCTCTCCATCCAACAAATATCTCCATATGTGTACCCCACAAATGGGCAAGCGTAGGGCGCAGCACCAATTCCAGTGCCTGGAAATCGATGTTCTTCTGGTACTTCTTGTTCAAATTCATCCAAAATAAATTCCACAATATTCAACGCATCATAATGCGAAAGGTTTATTACCTTTGTCAAAAGACACCTTAACAACTTGGTCATCATATTGTAGCAGAGCGTAGATACTTCGTGCAACCTATTCTGCCAATTCTCAAGCTCTTCATCTAAATCTGAGGCATAGGCTCTATCCCTATCCCACGCAATTCATCCATCTACTATAGGATTGATCCAATCCTCATCGCGTGATGTTATCTTGTATATCTGATCGAGATCATTGTCATTTTCTACATATTCGCACACAGTCTCAATGTAACGTGTTCCTTCTGTAGGGTCTAATGGCACTACTACCCTAAGCAACTTCTTCTCAAAGGACATCTTTCGCTTCCTCAAGTTTATTACCCCATCCATATCAATATTGCAGTCAATTCCTAGTAGCACAAGGTATGGGTTACTGTCATCTATTATCTCAATGACCTCAAAATCAGCCAACGCACTATCACCCTCAATATCCATTGTTACACCATATAAGCACCCCATTGGAATAATCTTCTATTGATTTTCCATGCGCAACTGAATAAGGGACCACTGCAACGTAGGTCTCCCCATCCTTTCCCATGTCTGCTTAGGCAAGAAATTCACATCAGACCCCAGATCCAAAATTACTTGGTCCATTTCATAGTCACTTATCTATGTCGTTAACCTCATTTCATGCCCTATTCGTTCCTTATTCTTACTGATCTTTCGTACTGTCCGCTGCTCCGTAGGAGTATTTTCTTATTGGCACACTTGTCTATTAAGTCTTGCAATCCTTCGACAGCTTTCTAATCGCACAAAAGCTTCATACAAGTCTTCATAAAGGTAGCTAGGATTAAAGGATCTACTTCTTGAGTCGCATTAGTCTCAAGCATTTTCTCCTGACTTCCTAAGGTGGAGACCTCAAGAAAGTTCTTCTTTGCTTCCAAGAACGTTTCTTTAGCATGATTCAGATCAAAGTCAACTTCCTTCTCAACATCCTTGTGTACCCATCCCTCTTCCTTAGGCTACTTACATTTATCTGCACTAGTTGTTATACCACTTCTTAACACAATTTTTATGTGTTGATCCTCTTCACAGGGCTCAGCCCTCATCATCTGAATGTTTTGTGGTTGTTGGGCTGCGCCTTCTTCTCTTGCATATTTTCCATAAAGACCAGACATTCCTCTATGACATGATAAAATTGTCGACAATATTGACATGAGGGATGTGTGGGATTTGGATAATCACACGCAAAGTGCCCTGCTTCACCACAGTTATAGAAAATTACCTTCCCACGCCCTCACCCTGGCCCAACACCTCTTCCTCGTCCTCGGCCTTGGAATCCTCCACGTGTTGCTACCATGCCTTGATCCTAAGGCTAACTTTCGGCCTACATCCTGTATGTAGGGGTCCTATCCATAATCAACTCTTAACTTCTAAAATGGAATTCATCATGCCCTATTGACTTACAGAAATTACAAAATAACTGTTGAGGGGTCTATACAAACTCCTGCAATAGATGGAAATTATCCATAGAATGTTGTCCTATAACCTGACAAATAGCACACCACAGCGCAGTTCCCACACTCCTCCCAATATTAGTCTCTAGTTTTAGGGGGATAGGCCCTCCCCCTATAATATAATTCTTAAAGACCGGGTAGTGATCCTTATCATGTCCATGGCTTTTACATTTTAGACACCACATCTCAGCATGCACCTCCGGCTAAGCTTCCCCTCCTTTCTTTAGGCTCTCCAACCCAAGTGCAGGCTCTCCAGCTACAAATGAATCAGTTGCACCCCAAGGTTTGTATACAAAATAGGTGATGCGTGCAGCCTCATCACGATCTCCAAGGATTCTTCTTGCATTATTATCTTTTGTTGTGACAAATGTATTCTTAAATGAGGCAAAAGTGATGCTATAAACCAGTCATGATGATGGGCATCTGATATTTTCATATTAGTTTGCCTGATCTAGCATTTCAACCTCTGATAAAAGTCCCAAGGCATCTCATCAACTCTCATTAGAATCTCCTTAAATTCAATTACTAACTGTGCCTCTGACTTAGGCCTACTGAACTCCTTATTGAAAGCTAGTTGGGTATCTGCCAACGACATGTTGGGGTTATCGGTGCAATACTTTATATACCATGTTAAGGCATGGTCCTGTAAGGTTGTAACCATTTATGCTTTCTTAATATTGTCATAGATAACCTATTGTTTTTTCCACATAGCTCTTGCAAAAAACCAAAAGTGTTTCGGATCTTCATTTCCCATTCCTTTAAATATCGGCATCTTCATCGCGTTCGCCATGTTGAATGGTGGAAGTGGAGGTGGAGGAGGTGAAGGCGTAGGTGTATGAGGTGGAGGTGGGGGTGGAGGTGGAGTGGATGGATGAGATATCCTTGGAATAACCTAAGTTATTAATTGAACGCCTTCGTCATCACTTGAATGGAGTTCAATAAGTGGGCTATATTCTGGGCTATATCCTATGTTTCTTCTAAAGAGTATCCCACTTCGCGTAGACCCAAACATCAAGGTAACATCATAAACCTTTTTTCACATATAAGCATCTTAATCCAAATCTTCAGTGAGTTCAAATACTTACCTCACGATCCTTTAAAGATCCTTCCCTCCACTTCGCTATAGCTGATATTCATGTCGATCATGAAATAAGTCACAAAGCTTCCCAATGTGCAGTCAACCTAGCGATCCACTGCCCGCGCGATATTGCTTCCTGATGCTTCCAAACATCACACCAATTCAAGAGTCCACACTATAGGGCCTTTGAGCCTCCACGTCCCTTGATTATCAGCTAATTTAGACAACCACTCGTATAATTCTTTAGGGAAGAAGTAGAAGAACGCATCAGTCTCGTCTGTGTACAAGAATCTCTGCAACCACTACTCCTTAGATAATTTAGGGATCTTGTTCTCTTGAGCCACGAATGCATGCGATTTCCAATCAATCCACTTATCAAGTTCTTTCTTTGTTGGAAACCATTTACCACACATCTCTTAGACAGATCTTGATCCCGGCAATAGAACATTTGTTGGCCTATGGGGGCCTGACCCAGGTTCAGAGTTGTCGCACCAACCAACAAAACCCTCAACTACTGGCACTTTCTGCAACAACCTGCGTAGCACAGGCTGCAGTCTCACCCGAAGTAGTATAGGGGATGCTAGAACCAAGTTTCTGCATCCAGGGATATGTGATAAGAGGCTTCTAATTCTGTACAGATTCATATCTGCCTTCGCGCAAATCGATATCTTCCTAGTTCTTGTCATTGAAACTGATGGGCCTCTAAATTAGACATATATTAAGGCCCATGCCTCTATTTTAAAACATAAGTTAAGGCCTATGACCATCCTTCAGCACATTAAACCTCTCTTTTTGCATTAGATAATTTATTTTTAACTTTAATATATTCATTAGGAAGGTTTATGAATAATTAATATTTGTGCCTAATACTATTTATTTTTGTGGAATATTATGAGAATATTGGGCAGATTATGAAGAGTTGGAGGAGGAGATAATTTAGGGACTTGTTCCCTACTACTAGAGGATCAATAATAAATAATAATTCGACAAGATATTATGGAATTATGCAACAAACTGTGGAACTCCAATGATTGAGAAAATCTAGGAATGTGTTCCACTAATCAAGGGAGCAGATCCACCAATCAAGGGCGCAGATCCACTAATCAAGGGATTTCGGTGGGGAAAGCTTCCTCCATCCATGGGGAATGATTCTTAATCATTTTTATAAGTACCAAGTTGAATTTTCCTCTAGGTAATGATTGAGAAAATCTACGAATGTGTTCCATGTCATTTAACCCAAATTCCTAGTGTTGGGGACTAAATCCACTAATCAAGGGATTTTGGTGGCAAAATCTTCCCCCATTCATGGGGAATGATTACTAATAATTTTGTATAAGTACCAAGTCGAATTTGTGGATAGGGGGGTTTTTTCATTAGTGTCATTGTCGAGAGAGCTTGTATTTTTGCAGCTCCATTGTATTTTCTTGCAGGGATGTAATTCTATTGATGAAAATAATGAAGATTAGTGTCATGTTCAGCTTCTAAATCTTGTTCTTCTCCATAGGTATCTAATTTTCCTTGGGCCTAGCCACCCCAAGAACCTCAAAGCCCTTTTGTATCATTTTCTTTCCTTTTCATTCCTTATTCACATGCATCTCTAGTTTTTATTCCTTTCTATTTTTGCATTTAGGATTAATAATTTATTATTGTAGGATTGAGTTAAATGGTTGATGTAAGTTTTTTTGCAGGATCACAAACATTATTTCATCCTAGGAAAAGCTTTGGAAGTTCATAGTAATCATTGAGCTGCTTGGATTAGTCTTCTTATTCCCAAATCCAGATTGTTGGACCTCCTTTTTAGCAAAGAACAATAAAATTCTGCTATTTTTTAGATCATGATAACAAGCTTCAATCGAATTGATTCCACTTGCATTAGATCAAAAAAACATTATATTTCATAAAATAAATTACCCAATTGTATTTTCACTTGATTTGGTTAGTCATCTTTTAGATTTACTAGCTCAATAGTTCTCAAATTTCTAGATTTTCGACTAGTAATGTTTTTTATTTTTTTTGCATGGGTTAACATAAGCCCTTTTAATTGATTCCAATTGGAATAGGGACCTGAGACATCCTAGTTAATAAAAAAATTTGTCCCATCCAATTTCAATTTGATTTTCTTGGTCCTTAAACCCTCGCCAATTTCATCATTTCACAAGCTTTTTGAGCAAATCCATCCATCTACCAACTTTAGTTTTGAGTTCTACATGATCCAAGGAATTTGACCACTCCATTCCACCCATCACACACATTTCCTAAGCCTCCCATAACCTCCAACACCTCACATTATGCTCTCGGTTGTATCCTGTAGGTTTCCTGTAATTCCTACAAGATCATCATGTAGGTTTCTAGTACATCCTGTAGGTTTTCCTAAAACAGCCTGTTTTGAGGCCGAATTGATGGAAAACCTCTAGGAAGTCACCAAAAGCCTCCCAAGCATCTCCCGCACCATCCAACCATCTCCTAACCCTTCCATCCAACCTTCAATATTCTTAAATTCACTTGCCACATCACCAAAAGAAATTAGTTTGCATACTTGATTTTGCATGAAAATACAAAAAAAATAGATTTATTTCAGTCCCTTTACTTGCACATTAGTGATGTTTGATGCTTCTTACTTCCATGCTTAGATAGTAGCATTTGGTTCATGATAATTTAGCTTTATTGCAAAGCATAGTTTCTTGGCAGTTAGTTAGAAAATGTTGTGTTTTAGCATTTGATTTCAATTTCTTTCCTTGTACTTTCTTTCTTGCAATAAGTTAAGGTTCCATTTCAAACATTTCCTTTTCTGCAATTAGTTTAGGATTTGACTTCAGTACATGCACTCAATTACCTCATGACAACAAAGGAAGGACACATTTGTTATAGACATATTTGGGCACTGCAACCCCAATCTTATGTGTCAATAAAATAGGGCTCTTTAACCCCTAAAAGTGTTGTTTCATACCCTAAAGGATCACGGTCATCTAATTACATCATTCCCCAAAAGTTCCACCTGAAAAACCATCCAGAACTGGCCAAAATAGGACCATACTGACTGCTCCACTATCAGGGTGTGATGCATACTGACTCCTACACTAGCCAGGTGAGATACATACTAATGAGGCCTTCTGTAGGGTGTAATGAGCAAGGATGGACAAATGTATGAGACAGTTTGCTAAATGGATGCTCATGGAATCTTCTAGAAACTTCTGCTATGACACTTGCCTCTCTGAATTCGCCCAGGGATGAGTAAGAAATCCAAGAAATCTCCAAGTGGAACCAAAAACAACAATTGGAATGACACTAATCAAAACCCCAGAGATGACTCACACCCTTGCACACATCTATAAATGGATACCTTCATCTGAGAGATCTAGAGGCTAGAATTTTGTAATTTGCAAGGAAGTGTTGATAGTTTGAGGTTGAGAAAGAGCATTGTATTGTTGGTGTGATCTTGCTTTTCATGAGGTGAAGAGGGCTTTGATGCTGGGAGGATGATGTTGGATCAGACAGTTGGGTTGTAATTCTCCCTTCTACTTAATAAAGTTCTTTGAGTTTTCTTCCATACAACTGCACAATTGTGAATGCCATTGTATGTTCATTGTATTTCTGATTCTGCAATGCTTATGATATAATAGATCAATATTCTTTGACGGTGTTTTGTTACTGTGTTTCTACAGGTATTCTCTAAGCAGGATAAGTAGGAGAGGAGTTGCAAGATTTTTCAATGGGGAGAGAGATCAAGCAAGGAGTTAAGTGGAAGATCCAGGTTGGTTCCTTTGCCTCTCTCTTATCTATCATACATAGAAGAAATCCCAAATTACTTTGATTGTTTGTTTCTAGGATAGTTGCCAATGCTAGAGGGCTAGTCCATCGAAAAGACACTAGTTTTCCCGGAAACAAAATGGCGACTCCACTGGGGAACGAATAAATGTTTGTGTGTTGTTGTTGTTTGTTTTATAAACTATAGATGAAGCCTGAAGTTAGCCAAATAGCCTTCGAACTGCTCTTGCTCTGCAATTGCATAGTAGATGAATGCTTCTTCAGTCAATCTCCAATTTAGTTTATGAATTAAACAATTGAATTACAAGCATTCTATATGCCCTTTTGGTAGCTCAATAACCTCACAAAATCATTCCTTTGTACTTTTCTTTTTACTTTCCATCATAGCTCAACTTAACTCAGTAAAATCAGCTACAATTTTGAGCCAAAACCCACCTCAGTTGCGCTCCCTGGACCATCGCACTGTCTATCACTGTCAACCAGTATGCATCACACTTCTTGAGTGTAGCAAGTGTGATTCATACTTGTTTCTGTGAAGCCCAGGTGCGATGACTAACTTAGCCTATTTCCCTTCTTGGAATTTGGGTTTTTTGTCCTTGTTTTCAATTTTGTTTAGTTGTTTTGTTGCTTATGAATAGTACCCCATTACTAAAGCCTGCTTGCATTACATATATAAGCCTCCATTAATTAGTATTAGTAAATTTTTTTATGTATTTTTCCATCATTTACAATCCTTTGTTGAAAAGTTGCTTAAATCGATCTGTCATTTTGGTACAAAAAGTGTCGTAACTGTCGTTTTGTGTTAAAAGAGAGAAGTGTCGTAAAGTCTTCCTTCTCCAATAGTCAATTGAACTTTTTGTCATGTATTTGATTTGATTTTTTGTTATTCGATGTGTCGAAAGCATTTTCTATTCAAAATTGAAAAGTGTCATTTAGTCTTCCTTACTATTTTGAAAAACAAAATTGTCGAAATGTCGCTTTGAAAGAAATATTTCAGATCTTTGCTATACTTAGTTTTCCTTTTTGGCATTTTTCACATTAAGGGGAATGAAAAACAAATACATGCATTTGCATTTTCATTTAGACCATGTGCGAGAAATGATTTAGGAAAAGTGCATTTAGTGTGTGATCGTTGCTCTTTGTTTGAAAGAATCGCAATTTTCTTTCCCTAGTAGCTAGGATTTTCATTGATCAAAATAAACAACGATAGTTTATCATTGTAGATTGCAGTTTTAGGAATTTCAAATCAACATCATGCGGTGAACCATTAAAAGGAAAACTTTTAAACAAGGTCAACTCTAAAATAAATCTTAATGAACCTAACAACGCTTTGGAACCTAATGCAACACATCTAGAGGTCTAGGTTAGAGACGTGTTTCAACGTCGTAAAATCTAGTAACTATCTTTTTCATCGAAGGTTCGGTGATTCCTCCTCTTTGATACAACAAGTGCCAGCACGGACTTGTGCTCCCTATACTGTCGCGTATATATTTGGAGACCACAATAGGCTTATATCCTTTATCCATAGGAAGCCGTGTCTACCGCCCTATCGATCGCAATGCACTGAACACAGCATTCGGGAGGATTGACTGTCGTACATAAGTCCTTGGTAATTTCTCTTTAATTTATCACCAAGGTGTATATTGCAGTTTTACGATTGGTTTGGTAATCCCTTTGTCTAGATTTCCAAAGTAGTCACTTTCATTCCTTTTCGACTCCTTAAGAGAAAAGGTCCATCTAAGCACTTGTCACTTTAGGCTCATTAAAAATTGAAGGGGACAAGAATCATCTTTAGCTTTTTCTCGACTCTTAAAAATTGAAAAAGCAAAGTTGTGTCAAAGCATCATTAAAATTTATTAAATTCAGAATAACATCCCTGTTCCTTCGTTGATCTTGGGTTGAGATAATGGAGTCCACCAATCAAGGAGTCCCTTTTGAGGGGAATCCTAGTCCATTTTCTTCTTGGGGAAATATTGGTGCTCCGTATATGGCCACATTGTCCCTTCTAGGAGTCAAAATTGGCCTGCTAGTCTGGATTTTTTCAACCTTTGTCATTCAAAATACCGTAATTCCTCAACAATCGAATCAGCATCCTGTCGATACTGAAGTTGACCCTTCACCTTCTTCTTCATTTGTTTCTCCCTCCCCTTCTTCCTCTTCGCTTGGTGAAAATAGCGATGCTAGTAACCAGGTGGCTGAGAAGAAGAAGAAAGGGAAGGAGAAGAAGAAGAAGACGCTGATTCAGCAAGGGGGCAACCATGCAGCATCTGGTGAAAATCCACACACTAAACTTTCCAAACCCATATCTCCATGCATAATTTGTAGAGGAGACCACTTTCATCAAGAATGTCTGTGCATTCCTCGGATCTTGAGAGAATGGTCCCCCATTCGCACCAATAGGTGTCATCAACCTTTGGTGATCAGGTTGAAAGCACACCATCAACTGGTAATAGTGAAGTTTATGGACAAAAAGGAAAGGTCAAAACCCCATGTAGGTTATGTGAAGGGGACCATACCCTTCCCCATTGTCCTTTTTTGGATGAAGCCAAAAGAGTCTTGCATAGCTGTCCTTCTTCATTGTAGTGACTTCCAAATGGATACAGGGAACTCTCCCCAAGTCCTTTACTAGTTGAAAATCTGACTGACATAACTCAACCATCAGTCGAACCACCTATCATTGAAAGTGAATCTTCTGAATCCATACCGAACCAAAGTCAACAAGTCGAGATGGAAGTCGACCCAGTTTTATCTTCAGAAGATCATACCCTTCCCGAAGAGAGTGAGAACGATACCATTCAAATTCTTTTTATCACTTCAAAGTCCGATGAACTTTGGGGAAATCCACCAATTCCTTCACAACAGGAAGAGAATCCCCAAATTCCTGCTACTCACAGGGTTAATTCAACTGTTTATTCGATACCCCCTCCAAGTAGTCTAGTCACTTCCTTTGACTGGAATCGATTAGCAAGATCCCGCCTTCCTTCTAATGTACCATTCTGGATCATAGTACAAGTTTCCAAAGTGATTGTGTCTGCCACTATCACAGATGAAGGGGCATCAGTGAGTATCCATTCCTCAACTACTTGGAAAGCACTTGGTTCGCCATCACTTATGCCTGTCACACGGAATCTGTCAGGCTTTAACAAAGGAACCAGTAGACCTTTAGGGATCCTTCCTAAGTTACTGATAACTTTGGATAGGAAAACCGTTCACCTGAATGTCATGGTAGTCCCAGGACAATTAGATTACAATCTACTCCTTGTATGTGACTATATTTACAACATGGAAGCTATTGTTTCAACACTCTTTTGAGTGATGTGTTTCCCGCATGAAGGCAAAATTGTCACTATTGACTAGCTTTCTTTCCCCGGTTCAAGCATAGCTCCAAGTTGATCATCATCCATAAATGGTTCTTTTGCATCAAAAGTGTCTCTCCAACCTTCATTCCGTCCACCTAATTACCGCGAGTAGTTTGGTGAATGTAACGAAGCTTAGGGGCCATGCACCCTTGTTTGCTTTAGCGGATGATCCCAGCTGAAAAGATAGGTTTCCTTGTAGGTTATGTGATTGGTCTGAAAAACCATTCACTTTTGTCTGTGCTGCGGACGAGGCCAAGGAAATGTTTTGTCTACTCTAAGGATGAAACCATCCTACCATATGAGTGTCCCTGTAAGTTAAGTGATTACTCTGACACACCGTTCACCTTTGTCTATTTGGCGGACAAAGCCAAGAAAATGTTTTGTCTAACCGCTGACAGAAACCATCCTGCTTAACCATAGTGATTTCCATATGGTTACTAAAGACTCTCCTTTTCATCATGTTGGGGCCATGCAACCCTTTTTTCAATTTCATTTTCTAGCTTTTTAGTCTTTTAGCTTTTTAACTTCTTAGGTTAGGTGATTGGTCCAACGCACCATTCACCTTTGTCTACACTACGGATGAAGCAACGGAAGTATTTTGTCTCTTACATGGACAAAACCATCCTACCTAACCTCAATAATTCCTTAGCTTTCTAGTTTTTCTAGCTTTTTAGTTTTGTTGTTTCTAGCTTACATAGAAAGAAAACTAAAAACTGAGCATATGTTATTGCATGGTTCAAGCTCGTCAGAAAATAAACCTACCACTGAGCATATGTTATCGCATGGTTCAAGCTCATTAAAAAATAAACCTACCACTGAGCATATGTTGTCGCATGGTTCAAGCTCATTAAAAAATAAACCTACCACCGAGCATGGTTCCCCCACGGTTCAAGCTCGTCAAAAAATGAACCTGCCTTCGATAAATAACCTTTCTGATTGCCATGCTATCAGCCTTTTGAGCCTTGGTTGTGTTCCTGCCATCACCTCCATCCTTTTGGCCGATCATACGCTTCCACTTGATCGTTTACCCTTTTAAGGAACAGCTATGATGAGTGGTCCTATTAGGCAACCTCTTCACATCACCATGTTTTGAGAAGTTCCAAGCTTACTTGGAACCAGTTGCTACCCTAAACACCACCCGTTCCTCAAAAAATGAGTCTCCTTTAAACTCTTTTCAGACTCATTAAATATGAAAAGTTTTTCGAGCTATTGGCCTTTCCAGCTCGCTAAAGTGATTGGAAGTGCCATCCCTACTATATATTTTAATCTTTTTCAGACCTGAGGGATTATCTCGTGAAAAGTTCGAGTTCTTGTCTTTTCAAATCGCTAAAGTGATCAAAAAGACATCCCTTTTGTATTAGTTTATCCTTTTTCGGCTTAAGGGATTATGCTATGAAAAATAACTACTGGAGTTTCCTTTTCGTCCCTCTTCAAACTCTTTAAACATGAAAAGGACCGAGTTGTCTTTGTCATTAAACTCGTTAAAACAATAGAGACAAACTTGTCCACCTAGACAAGAACGAGTTTCACTGTCGCTAGACTCGCTAAAATATAGTGATAGGTTTGCACAAAGGGAAAATTATATAAAAAGCATATGTTATCCTCCTCAAACTTGACAAAAATAAAGAGGTACTGGTCAGTAATGACTGGGGAAAAAGGGAAGAAAACTTGAAGAATTTTATGGTAGCAAGTCACTCTTGAACATGACACTTTCACTCCATCACCATGATTGAGTTGGGTTGGGTTATTTCGTTCACCGGTCATTTCACCATTGGTCTTCCACACCATCCATCTGTTGAATTTAACACTACCATTCCATCTCAGTGTCGCCGATATGTTCAAGAAAAGTCATTCAGTTGAGAAACCACCATCCAGTTAATACCTCATCCACTGAAATACCTTCACCCTCCATTTTTCATGATCGCCATTCCTCAACCTTGTGTCGTCAGATCGTTTTCACCTCCAAAAGATCATTTGCTTCGTTTCGTGTCGTAGATGTGGGATACATTAAGGCCCTCCTACGACGGGTCACTTCTTTTTGGCATCAGCTCATTATCCAAGAAGTTGACTTAGAAACACCCCTTTCAGTACTTTGAAGCTTGCATGCCTCAATGGCAAGTTTCTCACTTCCAGCGACAGGTTGACATCAGTGGCTTTTGACAGAAATATTTTGCGTGGTGTTCGACATCGGATCATATATTCACACCACGTGAATTGTAATGTAGTACCTTGAGGGTCATTATCATTATCAGTGATTACTCTCTCATCTATTAACAGCTCACATTATTGGCTGCTAATCATTAGATGTATTTCCATGTTCGACTTCATAACATTTCTTCACATGGATTGACTTGTACATCGGGCAAAGATTGAACGAGTTTTGAAGACCCTGGATCTAGTTTCATCCATCTAGGCTGCAATACATTTAGGGATATGAAGACGTAAAATGTACACAGAAGCAGCACAGATGGTCATCCGAGCTAGGGATGATGAATCTACATTTGAAGAATCACCAGTCTGCATATGCAGATGACTATCTTTTCCATGTACATGAAATGAATTTATAAAGTTGAGCATGGGAATGCCCGCCTCAACTAGATCATGAAAATTACATGATGATGTATTGTATTGTATCTTATATAGGTCACCTTCCAGTTTCGAAAACCTTGAATCCTCATGATAAAGCATTTCACCCGACATCAAAGATTTACGACTTCATGCTTTAGGGGGAAACTGTTATAGACATATTTGGGCACTGCAACCCCAATCTTATATGTCGATAAACTAGGGCTCTTTAACCCCTAAAAGTGTTGTTTCATACCCTAAAGGATCATGGTCATTTGATTACATCATTCCCCAAAAGTTCCTCCTGAAAATCCATCCATAACTGGCCAAAATAGGACCATACTGACTGCTCCACTGTCAGGGTGTGATGCATACTGACTCCTACACTAGCCAGGTGCGATGCATACTGATGAGGCCTTCTGTAGGGTGCGATGAGCGAGGATGGGAAAATGTCTGAGATAGTTTGCTAAGTGGATGCTCATGGAATCTTCTAGAAACTTCTCCTATGACACTTGCCTCTCTGAATTCTGTTGAGATTGCAACAAGATGATGGAGCTTAGTGAAAAGAGTCGCCTTCACTAAGTGGGCCCGCAGGCTATTTTTGGCGCAAGTCTATTTTTAGACTATGTCTATTTTAAGACATATGGATCATGTCTATGGATTGCAGGTTGTTGTTTATGGATGATTGATCAAGTTGGGAAAAATAGATGGACTTCTATTTTAGACCACAGCGGAGTGACACCACAGCGGAGTGACTGCTCAGTCTAAATATAGAACAGTCAAATATTATTAGCTCATAAAAATATTTAGACTATAAACTTTGTCTTATTCTCTTGGAGCACTTCAGGATGAGCTACGGATGTGGTACATGCAGATCCCAGAAGGAAATACGTGGTTACCTATGGGATGACTAATATTTGCATGCAGGACTTCAGTTAGAACTCAAGTGAGTTGAGTTTAGTGGACTGGAGGTGCAGTTGATGGAGTTGTGTTCAGTTTAGGTTTGTTAAACTGGTTGTATTTAGTCTAACTGGCAAATAGACTAGAGATGAGTTGGGTGAATTAGTTATTAATTAATTCACAAGTTATTAACTCATAATACAACTAATGAATACATCAGTTAACTCAGTTGCATGTCAGTGCATGTTCAGTTCAATAGGGAAAGGTGTTAGAGAATCAGATTGTTATCAGTTGTGACTATAGCTGTGCATGATGATTTGCACAATCAAGGGATTGAGTAATGCCAATGAGGATTGCGTGGTTCAGTCAAGGAAATACAAGTTTTCTTCAGTCATTCATCAGTATTCTCTTGTAGGATTGCGCAGTGGAGGCAGCCAAGCAGCGAAGAGATTTGGAGATCAGATCTGAGCTGTATTGTGTGTAACAGAGGTGGAGATACTTGTGAGAAGTATTATGCTGTGTAATGTTACATGAATCAATCATTAATATACAGATAGTTGGGGTTTTTAGCGAGATGCTTTCCCCGGGATACATACTGTGTTAATGCGTGAATGCTCTTGATGTTTTATTGTTATTGATGCTGCTATATTGATGATCAACGTAGAGGAGCTTATGTATTGTGTATGTTTTCCGCAATAGTACATGATCAGGATAATCTCCATTGAATATGTGTTAAATTATTCAAAATTTCTACATGGTATCAGAGCTGTTGATCATCAGATCTACTATTCAGGAAGTGTTTACATTCTATTTCTCTAGGCAGAGCTTGTAATCGGGCCAAGTAGCCTCTGGATTCATCCTTCCTTTGGAAGGTGAAATATCCGGTAAAAGCCCATACAGTCAATCTCTGTACGAGAAATATTGTGTTCTCACGAATCTTAGATCCGAGGCGGTTGAGTTGGTTTCTGGTGGAATTCGAATTTGCAGCAGTGTTTTCTTGGTGACAACGCAGCAATGTCTTTCAATGGATTGCGATTGGAGTATGCTCTTTGAGGGCAGCTCAATCTATATTGCATGGAAGGACAGGATGGAGGCAGTATTGGATGATAACGGGCTGAAGGAGTTCATAGATACGGATATCCCAAAGCCTACTGATGCTACTCAAGCTGATGCTGGGCAAAAGAAGATCGCAAAATGTCGAAGGATTCTGTTGGAGGGTGTGAAGGATCACATTGTGTCCAGCCTCCATGGAAAGGCTACTCCATATTTGATGTGGAAATCATTAACAGAATTATTCAAAAGCAAAAGCGATAAGAGGAAGCTGGCGCTCAAAGATAAACTCAGAAACATCAAATGCGAGAAGGGTGACAGTATTCCCAAGTATCTCACGAAGTTCACTCAGTGTCGAGATGAGCTGGGAAGTGTGGGGGTTACTGTTGATGATGAGGACTTGGTGAGCTTGGCTCTCCTTGGTCTTCCGAAGAGGTGGCATTCCTATCAGGACTCTGTCAAT
>APFE031190095.1:15093-49909 GCA_000404065.3 Pinus taeda | reverse complement strand
GCGACGGGATATAAAATTTCAGGAGGAGAAAGCCATGAAGTGTTCACTTGAGAGGGAGCTACACTTGCATGCAGATGAGGAGCTATTAGTTCCTAAGTATGAGCTTCAGGACGTGGATCAGCCACAGGACGAGGTTCATGGAGTGGAAGAGACCACTCATGCAGCGCCAACCATCAGAGGGCGAAAGCGCTTGACAGAAGTTGAGCGATTGGCTCAAGATGCAGAGAAAGTTGTAGGACCACCTACAGCCCAACGCAGACAGAGACAGTCACCTGATCAGTACACTGGATACATGGCTCTTATGAGAAAGTGTGTTGTGACTGAGCCATCCTCTTTCGAGGAAGTTGTGGAGGATCCCGCATGGGTAGATGCCATGGTGGAAGAGTATGATTCTATTGTCAGAAACAGTGCATGGGAGATTGTCCCAACACCGGAGGGGAAATCAGTGGTAGGTTCGAGATGGATCTACAAAGAGGTGAAGATGGGATGGCACATTCATCAGTTGGATGTGAAGACTATGTTCCTTCCTAGAGGTTGGAGGGAGGATGCTACTTCAGCGGAGGTAGTGGATGCCACTGGTTACCAGCAGTTTGTGGAGTCGCATGTGTGCAGGCTCAAGAGAGGCACATCGGGATATATATTGGATGAGGTGAAGCTATGTGGCTTCATGGATGCAGATTGGGCAGGGAGCTCAAGAGGCCGAGTATATGGTAGCAAGGGCATCAGGTACCATCATATCAGAGATTGTGTGCAGCGGAGGATCATGTTACTTTCGTACATTCCAACGGAGGATCAGCATGCCAATATTCTGACGAAGGCTCTCACCAGGAGAAAATTCGAGTACCACCGAGGCAAGATAGGGGTTGCTGATAATCCATATCTTGTTGAGAGGGAGTGTTGAGATTGCAACAAGATGATGGAGCTTAGTGAAAAGAGTCGCCTTCACTAAGTGGGCCCGCAGGCTATTTTTGGCGCAAGTCTATTTTTAGACTATGTCTATTTTTAGACATATGGATCATGTCTATGGATTGCAGGTTGTTGTTTATGGATGATTGATCAAGTTGGAAAAAATAGATGGACTTCTATTTTTAGACCACAGTGGAGTGACACAAGTGGAGTGACTGCTGCAGTCTAAATATAGAACAGTCAAATATTATTAGCTCATAATAATATTTAGACTATAAACTTTGTCTTATTCTCTTGGAGCACTTCAGTTTGAGCTACAGAGGTGGCACATGTAGCTGTCAGAAGGAAATATGCTTTTCTTATGAGTCAGTTGAGTTGTTGCATGCATGACTTCAGTTAGAACTCAAGTGAGTTGAGTTTAGTGGACTGGAGGTGCAGTTGATGGAGTTGTGTTCAGTTTAGCTTTGTTAAACTGGTTGTATTTAGTCTAACTGGCAAATAGACTAGAGATGAGTTGGGTGAATTAGTTATTAATTAATTCACAAGTTATTAACTCATAATACAACTAATGAATACATCAGTTAACTCAGTTGCATGTCAGTGCATGTTCAGTTCAGCAGGGACAGGTGTTAGAGAATCAGATTGCTATCATTTGTGACTATAGTTGTGCACTAGATCTTGCACAAATAAGGGGATTGAGTATGCCAATGAGTTTGCCCACGTATTTGCCCACATTGTAGCTTGTGCTCACGTGATTTTTCCAAGTAAATACGTGGTTGCCTTGGAATTATCATCAGTTCTTGAGCAGGTATTGAGCAGCGGAGGCAGGCAAGCAGCGAAGGAGATTTGAGCCAGTGATTGATTCAGATCTGAGCTGTATTGTGTGTAACAGAGGTGGAGATACTTGTGAGAAGTATTATGCTGTGTAATGTTACATGACTCAATCATTAATATACAGATAGTTGGGGTTTTTAGCGAGATGCTTTCCCCGGGATACATACTGTGTTAATGTGTGAATGCTCTTGATGTTTTATTGTTATTGATGCTGCTATATTGATGATCAACGTAGAGGAGCTTATGTATTGTGTATGTTTTCCGCAATAGTACATGATCAGGATAGTCTCTGTTGAATATGTGTTAAATTATTCAAAATTTCTACAAATTCGCCCAGGGATGAGTAAGAGATCCAAGAAATCTCCAAGTGGAACCAAAAAAAAAAACTGGAATCACACTCATCAAAACTCCAGAGATGACTCACACCCTTGCACACATCTATAAATGGATCCCTCATCTAAGAGATCTAGAGGCTAGAATTTTGTAATTTGCAAGGAAGTGCAGATAGTTTGAAGTTGAGAAAGAGCATTGTATTGTTGGTGTGATCTTGCTTTTCATGAGGTGAAGAGGGCTTTGATGCTGGATCAGACAACTAGGTTGTAATTCTCCCCTCTACTTAATACAGTTCTTTGAGTTTTCTTCCATACAACTATGCAATTATGAATGTCATTATTTGTGAATGTCGTGGTATGTTCATTGTATTTCTGATTCTACAATGCTTATGATATAATAGATCACGATGCTTTGATGGTGTTTTGTTACTGTGTTTCTATAGGTATTCTCTAAGCTGGATAAGTAAGAGAGGAGTTGCAAGCTCTGTCAAGGGGGAGAGAGATCAAGCAAGGAGTTAAGCGGAAGATCCAGGTTGGTTCCTTTGCCTCTCTCTAATCTAGTATACATAGAAGAAATCCCAAATTGCTTTGATTGTTTGTTTCTAGGATAGCTGCCAAACCTAAAGGGCTAGTCGATCTAAAAGACACTAGTTTTCCTAGAAACAACATTGTATGCTGCACATATAGTGCCAATACCTCTTAAGTTTGTACGAACATCCGAGTTGATAATTAAACTCAATAGCATCGGGAGTTACAGCATTCTTGTTGCAATACTGAGGCTCATCACTTTTTGGCATCATTGTCAGGGAGGTGTCAAAGTATGCATTGTTTTCTTCCTTAGTTGATTCACTTCTTTTTACTTTTTGAAAAAAAAAAGAAAAATATTTTCATTAGGCATATTTCATTTCAAAAGTAGAAAAGTGCATTGCATTAGTGTTTTCATTCAATCATAAAAACAAGAAAGAAATCTCCAACACCAAACCCACCCCCGCAGTTGATCATGTGGTGCAGTAAGAGCCACATCACCATTCACTTTTGTAGGTAGAAGAAGAAGATGACAAAGAATGTAAAAGAAATGGATGGAGATGATGAAAATGAGGAATATCCTCTTGGATTTCCCATTCAAGATATTGATGGTAGTGTGCACATGAAGAACATCCCTCCCTCTTTTCTTCCAAAATCTAATGGTCTAAGGTCAGAGGATCCAGAAGCCTTTCTCTTTGAATTTGAGATTGTTTGTAGATCTTATGGTTACTTATTAAAAACTCAAAAACTAAGATTGTTTCCGGTAACTTTGAAGGATAGAGCTCTTAAATGGTTCATGAGTTTAGGGACTAATTCAATAAGATCATGGAATGATATGCAAAAGATATTTCTAGAAAAATATAAAGATCGTGATCTTAAAGAAGAAATATTTAGAATGAATCAAAGAGAAGATGATAGCCTTGAGGATCTAATAGAGAGGTTCATGTACAATGTTAAGAGGGGAAAACTGCATCATTTAGGATCCGACACACTAAAAACCCTCTTACTTGGAATAATTTGGGATGAGTGGATTGATCTCCTTAATATCATGAGTAGAGGTGATGTATACCGATTATCATTTGATGAAATTTTGAAACATGAAAACGCATATCAAGAGGAAAAGAGTGTAGCTAAATCAGCATCAAGATCAATAAGTCAAACTAAACTTGGAAATTTGTTTGATGATTTTAAAACAGAAATTCTTAGCAATCTATCAAAACAAGTAGAAATGTTAAGAATGCAAGATGAAGGAAAAGAAAATGTTGATATTTGTGTTGCAGAATCACTAAGTTGCATCATCACTCTCTTCCTCAACTATGATTGATCTTTTCAAAGTCAACCCATTTGGTCTCTGAAATCCAAGTACATGTCAAAGCATACAATTCAAGCCTACATATCATTTTGTCTATCATCTTGATGTGCACATGGCTCCATTCGAAATATTCTTATACTTGAAAGTGATTTTGTTTTTCAAATAGGTAGGGTAGAAGGAAAAAAACAAAACAAAATGAAAAATAAGAGAAAAAATAAAAATCTAAGTTGAAAACCTCCTTGGAGGCACCTTAGATTGGCTCATTGATTGAAAGCCTCCATGAGGCAATCAATGGGTTGAAAAAAAGAAAAACGAAAAAAAGAAGATCCTAGGTGAAAACCTCCTTTGAGGTTCCTAGGCAGACCTACTAGTTGAAAGCCTCATTGAGGCGGTTAGTAGGCCTCAAAAAAAAAATCTCCTTGCTCCATGCATGCAAGTACTCTCCAACATCTACAAGCAACAAGAACAAGTTGGTACCAAAAGGAAAATTGGTCAAGCCTAGTCAAAAGAAGTCAAATTTTGACTTTCTCCTACTTCGCTGAAATTCTCCAATAAGGCCAAACCAATACAAATCCATCACCCTCATCTATTTTCACCATCCATCCATCATTCTCAAGCTTCTACCACTCATTTGCCTTGTTGTCCTAAAAAACTGCAGGATGCTCTGTTTTACTACAGGATACATAAATACATAGAGCATAAATTTGATTTTGCCATAACTTGAAAACCATGCAGCCATTTTCCAAGATGTTTTAGGGGGAGATGCATATGGATGATGGTAACATGCTCAAATCATTTCAGCAAATTCCAGTGCACGGTTTCAAATAAATTGGCCTCCATCACCTTCAGCCAGTTTTGCATTTTCTCAATATTCATGCATCCATTTAAAATGTTGTTTCATGGGGAGATGCATATGGATGATGGTAACATGCCCAACCAATTTCAACAAATTTTAGTGCACGGTTTCCAAGAAATCAACTTCCATCACCTTCAGCCATTTTTAGTATTTCTCGAGATCCATCCATCCGTTGACCAAAATATTTCTATTGAGAGGTGCATAATGATGATGGAAACATGCTCAAAAACTTTCATCTCAATCTAGTCTACCATTTGCGAGATATGGACAAAACAAGTCGTTGTCCTGTAAACCTACAAGATACAAAACAACACCTATAGGATTGGCAATTTTAAAGGGGATCCAGAGGTCAAATAAGCTCCTTTTGAGCTTAGCATCAACATTAGGATCATCAGCATCACCATCCAACACTTGCACATCAACATCAACTCAGCAGCAGCATGCATGTCTCTCCAACAACCATAAGGTAGGTACAAGTAAGCAATATTCTTCACCTCTTCTCTTAAGCATATTATAGTTAGAAATTTGTTTTCAATGCAAGAGAGATGAGGTTTTATAAGCTAAGGATGGGTTAGCAGTCTCAGCCGCCTTCAACTAGTTGATTGCAGCTCACTCCTTCACTCATGCAATGTTGAAAAGTCAAATTATGAAGGGTGATGATTTCAAGGAATGAGGACAACAGTTAAAACAAGAAATCTTTGCAAAGGCCAAGTTCACCACAACACTCCAAGCCCTCCATCCACTTCATATTCACTATCTATTCATCATTCATCCATCCCATTTCATTCTTGGAAAAAAAAAAACAAAGAGAGCATCCTCTCCATTTTCATGAAATTTCCATTTGCAAGTCAGCAAGAAGATAGTCAACAAGCAAAGGAGGATCAAAAAGAGACCCCTGTCACTCATATTTTTATTTTACCACTCATTATCATTCATTCCTCCACTATTTCTGTCATTTTTTCCACTCCCTTACTTCAGTTTACAAAGGGACTTTGTTTTCTACAGGATGATCCTGTAGGAATTACAGTGACCCAAAACTCCTACAGGAGGCGGTCCTAAGGAAGTTTGAAGGTTTTAGAGGTGTCCAAATGGTAGAACAAGGTAGAAGAAGGTTGATAAGGGTGTGAAGACCTTTGTTGGGCATGGAATCCCTCCAAGGCATGTTTTGGGGCTCAAAGCCCAAGTTTTGACCGAATTTTGTTGTAAAGCTCCGTAAATTGTGGGCGCGGGGCGTGGA
This sequence comes from Pinus taeda, assembly GCA_000404065.3. Taxonomy (NCBI): domain Eukaryota; kingdom Viridiplantae; phylum Streptophyta; class Pinopsida; order Pinales; family Pinaceae; genus Pinus; species Pinus taeda. The sequence continues at coordinate 43,907 of APFE031190095.1, read as the reverse complement.
ACTATGTTAGAGTCACAAGGTTGTCCACCATAGTTTTGTAATGTAATGTCGACCTACCCATGGTCCACAGACCATGGGATTGTATAAATAGAGTGAGACTCTAATTGTAAAAGACAATGAGTAGTAGAGAAGAATAACAATTCTAAGTGATTGAGTTACAAGTGTAAAGTGTGTCTTTGGTCATAGGGTAGGAGAAGGCTCTGCAGCTGAGCGTACAGAGGCCTAGTAGTCCGCATTTGAGTACGCAGACCCCTATAGCTGAGTGAACAGGGCGGAGTTGAGTCTGTAACCGAGGAAGAAATTAATAAAGAGAATTTTTATCATAATTCTGTGCATTTGTTCTTGGGTTAATACATGTTTGATATAATTTACGAATATACTATTTATTTACTGCGCACACCTGTGTATGAATGGTTTATATTGTTAAGTATAACTTAAAGCATGCAAGTAGGCTAAGATAATCAACTAACATTGGAATATCAGTAAAGTCTTGGGTAATAATGTAGAAGCACAGCGTTCAGCCCTTGAGTAGGGCGGCATGAAGGCAGTATCAGGCTACGAGGGACGGGAAAGTGCACGAAATACATGTCCACAAGGTCAAACCGCGGACCACTTGAACTCATCAGACATCTCCAGGGTGCAGAAACCTGGTTCTAGCACCCTCCCATACAACTTCGGGTGATACCTCAATCCGCGCTCCGCAGACTGTTTCCAAGAGGGTCAGTAGTACCGAGATTTGTTTGGCTAAATCAACTTTGAACCTGGGTTAGGCCCCAACAAGCCAACAAATGGTTCTGTTACCAGGACCGGGATATGCATAAGAGATGTCTGATGTTGTATCACTGGAATCTAACAAAGAAAGGAATTGAAGAGTGGTTGGACAGAAAGATTCACGAGTTCGCGGTGCAGGAAAACAAGAATCTGTGATTATCGAAGGAAGAGTGGTTATATTACTACTTATATATGGAAATCCACAAAATTTTCTTTGCATCGTTTCCCTCTAAGTTGTACGAGTGGATCACGAAGCTAGTAGATGGTCAAGGAAGGTGTAGGCTTAACAAACCTATTGTGTGGACTCCGGAGTTGGTGCACAGACTAGAAGCATCGGAAGATAAGATCACGTGTGCTATGGATCACTGGCTCGATCAAATCATAGGAGGATTTATCACCAGTTCGCGGTAGATACTTCAGTTAGCTATAGCAAGGTAAAATGATGCTTCCTCAAAGGACCACAAGGTAAGTACATTAAATCTTTGAACACTTGGATTAAGATGCTACTATGTGAAAAACGAGTCATGAGAATAAATTGATGTTTAGGGCTACGTGAAGTGGGAGGATCTACAGAAACGAAGGTAGCGTAGAACTAGAAACTAGCCCTTTGATTTCACCTCCGTGAGAAAGCGAGGAAGAGCTCACGAAGGTCTCACCAAGAAGTTTGATCAGTTCGATAGAGCAATGAATTCTGCACATACCACATCCACTCACACCACCACCAGTTTCACCATCTCCACCCCTGTCTTTGCCCACACCACCATACTTCAATATGGAAAGCACGATAAAGTTGTTGGTGTTCAAAGGAGTAGGGAATGAAGATCAGAACCAATTTTCCTTCATGGTAAAGGCTGTATGCGAAGCACAGGGAGTCACGGATGACAATATAAAGAAAGCAACGCTAGTCAGTGCTTTGTAGGATCACGCACTGACATGGCACATTAAGTATTCCAATGACAATCCAAACACAGGGATCGCAAATATCCAAGCTATGCTAAATAGGGAATTTAGCAAGCCTAAATCAAATACATAGTCAATTATTGGATTTAAGGAAATCACAATGCTTCCAAGTGAGACCCCCTAGGAACTGGATCAGAGACTGAAGGGTATGATTCTTGAAGCCAACATGACCTTGACGGATGAGCAACGACGCGCATGGTTTGTAGCTTCGCTAACACCGCATCTAAGGAACGCGTTGTCACAACAGAAGTTATCCACTCAGGCCAAGGCCTTGGAGATCACAATGAGACTGCATGAGACCCCAATACAATATCCTAACCTGGGAGTCCAATAGATCCACGCGCGGTTGAAAAACTTGTGTCTTGAGATGCAGACTTTGAAACAAGACAGGACAACTCGCCCAAAAGCACACAAGGAGGTATGGTTTGTAAAGTGCAAAGGTTAGGGACATGACAAAGACCATTGTCCAGTCTTCGTGAACTACCTAGCGAGAGGAGGAGCATTGCCATTGAGACCAGAGGCATAAGCAGGAGCGAGTGCGATGCTTGCATTGTTATGCAGGATTTGTTAGATAGGAGGGAAGCATGCTACAGATAATTGCCATCTATTACATAAATATACGCAGACGTCCCAGCAGTTGTTCTATAATTTCTATAGGTCAGTAGGCCATGATGAGCATACCTGTAGAAGTTATGAAGTGATGATGGATCAGGCTCCTACCTACAGAGTTCAGACTGAAATATGAGCCCCCAATCAAAATGCAGGGATGGCGTGCATTGGATTTCAGGGGCATGGACGAGGTCGAGGTGGAATGCGACCAGGAAGAGGTCGCAAACAACTGATCTATTATAATTGGGGAGGGCCAAGACATTATGCCCATGATTGTACAAATCCAACGAGAGCATCATGTTTATATTGTACCTAATTTGATCATGAGACAAAGGACTGCCCACACTAATAGCAAGGTTGCGCGATAAAGGAACACTCCAACCTTCCTTGACTTAGAACCTGCAAATGACGAGGTCTAAGTCATGCGAGAAAGACCCGAATGTAAATATCATACTCTGAAGTGGCATTACGATGGGGGATGACAAAGGAAAGCAACCTGAAGAGAGTGCCTGGGTTCGCAAGGCTCCAACAAAGGAACCATAATTTGATTTGGAGTGCGCTAAGGAAACATTCATGGAAGCTAAGAAGAGCTTCACAGAGGCCTCCACTTCAGGTAGTAAAGACAAACTGGAACTGGAAATGGACCCATCAATTCTCACTACCTCTCTAGAGACATGCATGAAGCTGCTGCATGACAGCAAAGCGGTGAAGGGGCTGTAAGAACTCATCACTAGATGTGTTGGACCAAGAGAACCACGCGTAGTCTGGAAGCTTTGGAAACACACAACACAAACAGGAAGAGAGATGAGACTGACCGAGTAGATCGGGGAATATGAAATGAATCAAGTGATTTTGGATCTAGGATCGGACGCGAACATCTTTCCAAAGTAGACATGGGAGCACATGGGCAGGCTCGTGTTGCAATGGTCTCCTATTCAATTACGAATGGCGAACCAGCAAAAGATCCTACCCATGGGGAGATTGCAGAGAATAATGGTAGATATCGAAGGTGTGAGCGCGCTTGCATATTTCGAAGTGATAGAGATTGTTGATGACAGCAATCCCTATCCTCCACTACTAGGAATAGATTAGGCCACTGAAATGAATGGAGTGATAAATCTAAAGAAGCGTAAGATGATTTTTGAGAAAAAGTCTCTGTGCATAGTGGTACCTTTAGACCCTATGGAAATATCACACTACACAGAGCCAGTGCGTGACTACGAGAGCAATGACGATCTAGACTATATCTACAAGGTAACCACGTGGGAGCAAGATTGGGTGAATCCAACAGCGGATGGTAGGATTTCGTGGGAACACGAAAGCTCCTACACCTCAGATTTAGACGAGGAGATAGAACTATGGTGGAACCAGATACACGAGGTAACCACGCTCAACTGCAACATGATGATAAATTCATTGCGCTGCGTAGAAACGGAAACAAGATATCTGCCTATGTATGACGGGTTGAGTGAAGTGGATGATTTCCTGAACAAATTTGAAAGAGAAGTGTTGGAACAACATCGGTTCGATGCTCTGAAATGGGTACTGCATGCTATGCCTGCAAGGTGGTGGGGTATGCATCAAAGAACTTTTGAGGACTGGTGCAAATGCAGAAGGATGATACGCATGCAGTTTGGTACGCCTCAGATATGGCTAACAGACAAATATGATGGATGGGATGATCCACATGCACACTTCACGAAATGGACCAAGGTCTATGGGGAAGAGCCACAACCTGAGTGGGTGCATCTATTCTGTCATTCCCTGGATATCATACCCATGAATTGGTATACTGAGATGGAGCTCCACCATGGCACGAGCAAATGTCATATCTTGTGTGAAGGATTCCTGTTAACCTTCATGTTTGAGGATCATTGGTGGGATATTGTTGATGATGTGCTACAAGAAGTAAAGCAGCTATCTTCAAAATACCCCAAGAGCCAATGGAAGTGCTTCAGCTGGAATGGGTGACCCAGCTGAGCTACACACTGAAGTGTTACAATGTAATATTGAGGAGGATGATGAGGATCCATGGAAAATTAAAATTCTAGAAACTAAAGGTTGTTGCTAGGGTCAAAGACCATTGATTGAAGATCCTGACATCTTAGCGCCGCTAAAAATGAAGTAGGTAAACATTGGGATGGAGGTTGAACCAAAGTTTGCAATGCTTGGTGACTATTGGGATGATGCCACGGTGGATAAGGTCACTAATCTACTCCGCAAGTACCAGGACTTATTTCTGACCAAGATTACAGACTTAAATGAGATTGTTGGCAATTTAGGGATGATGAAGATCACCCTAAAACCTGACGCGAACCCATTTAACCAGAGGCCTTACCACTTGAATCCAAAGTACAAGGAAAATATCCGCGTAGAACTAGACAAAATGCTCACAGCCGACATTATTGAGCTAGTGGAGGAATATGACTGGGTGAGCCCTATGGTAGTGCAGAAGAAAAAGCAGAAGCGCAAGATAAGAATATGCGTGGACCTAAGGAAGTTGAATGACGCATGTGTACACGATCCATTCCCAACCCCATTCACAGATGAAGTATTAGAAAATGTTGGTGGACAAGAAGCATATTCTTTCACTGATGGGCTCTCAGGGTACCACCATATCAAAATTGCACCAGAAGACAGGAGCAAGAACACCTTTGCCATTGAATGGGGCTTTTTTCAATACACCTTCATGCCATTTGGGTTAGAAAATGCACCAACCATCTTTTCGCGCATAGTTGTTGCTGCATTTAAAGAATATATCCACAAATTCCTGGAGGTCTATCTGGATGATTGGACTATCTTTGGATTGGTTAAGCACCACATAGCAAGCTTACGTTTGATGTTGGATACTTGTTGATGACGCCAGATTGCAATGAACCTTAAGAAGTGTACATTCCTCATTCCCTTTGGGAACCTACTGGGACATGCGTTCTACAAACAAGGACTAATGGTAGATCCCGTGAAGATTGTAGTAATTCTGAACTTGGAAGAACTGCGAAGTATTAAACAGTTGCGTGCTACCTTGGGACACACAGGGTACTATAGGAATTTCATCAAAAGCTATGCCCAAATTACCTCACCGATGGAGAAACTATTGAAAAAGGATGTCACATTTTGCTGGAATGATGATTGCATGAAGAGCTTGGATGTTCTAAAGGGGAAATTGGCCTCCGCTCCAATCTTGGTCTTCCCAAAATCGGATGTGAAGTTTCGTGTCCATGTTGATGCATCGTGTATCGCACTGGGAGTGGTGCTCACACAAGAGGTCAGAGAGGGCTTAGATCACCCTATCACATTTGCAAGTCGTAGATTGTCCAAAGTTGAAAATAACTATTCCACAACCATCGGTGAAGGCTTGGTGATGGTGTATGCACTCCAAAAATACCGGCACTATTTGCTAAGAGGACATTTCAAGATGTACACAGACCATTCCGTGCTAAAGTACTTGGTCAATAAGCTTATGTTGGGGGGGCGCATTTGTAGGTGGCTCTTATTGTTCCAAGAATATGACTTTGAGGTCATGGTAAAACCTGGACGCCTGAACACATGACCGAATCTCTTGTCGCGTATTGAGACGGGCAAGGAACCTATTAGTTTGGAGGAAGACTTACCTGACGCATAGCTCTTTGTTGTGTGTGTCACAAATGGACACTTCAAAGATATAATCAACTTTCTCACAACAGGGACTGCACCGAAGGAATACTCTGTCTAACAGAATAAGGAATTGGTGTTGCACGTGACGGATTTTTTTGTCATCGCGAGGCACCTATACAAAATGGGAAATGATGAGATTTTGTGAAGGTATGTACCTGAATTTTAACGAATTCAAATCCTCATGGAAGCACATGGGGGCACTACAGGAGGACACTATGCAGGACAAGCAACCACACAAAATATTCTTCGTGCAAGGTTGTGGTGGCCAACCCTTCATCAAGATTCCAAAGCACACTGTAAGGCCTGTGATATATGTCAAAGGACCGGAAAACCATTGCGAAGGGACAAGATGCCATTGAATCCACAAATGACACTATAGCCCTTTGAAAAGTGGGCAATCGCTTTATAGGACCTCTCAAACCCCAAGGAAAAATGGGCGTGCGATATATCATCACCGCGATGAAGTACCAGACGGTCAAAGACAGCACAGCCGCCACGACTGTGAAGTTTTTGTTTGAACACGTGTTGACCCAATTTGGTTGTCTGAAAATATTAATGAGTGATCATGGTACACATTTCCTGAACAAAATCATCAGTGCGCTCAGAGAATAATTCCAGGTGTATCATCAGGAAAGCACACCGTATCACCCACAAGTCAATGGGATAGTAGAAGTATTCAAAAAAATACTAGAGACTGCGCTAACCAAAGTGTGCAACGCGCAGCGAAGCAATTGGGACCTCTGCGTACCTACAGTACTATGGGATTATAGGACAACTTGAAAGAAACTGACGGGATGAACACCTTTCCGATTAGTTTATGGCATGGAAGCTATCATGCCAATGGAATATATTGTACCTAGTCTATGCATAGCAGCGCTCACAGGTATGACAGGCCGCGAAGCTCTGGAGGAAAGGCTCATGCAATTGGAAGAACTTAAGGAGGAAGGGTTCTTCGCTGGTTTTCATCAGCAAGTACAAAAGCAGCGTGAAAAGGCATGGCACGATCACCTTATTAAGTTGCGCACCTTCAAGGTAAATGACTTAGTGTTGCTGTATGACAATAAGTTTGAAAAAAATCGGGGAAAGTTCAGAATGCATTGGCTAGGACAATACATGGTTAAGGAGGTCGCAGACGGAGGCGCGGTCCAGCTAGTCAAACTAAATGGAGAGCCTTTCCCAAAAAAATTAAATGGCAACCACTTGAAGCCCCACACGGGTGGCACGACTATCTGACTAACCGGCAGAAGCACAGTCTTCGTGCTCCAAGGATCCGGACAAAGGCACGGGACTATAAACACATGCAAGGGATACCAGCACAAATGTAGAGAAGTAGTTTGGACACAGAGGTCTCGAAACAGCACATGCAGCAGATCCAGCAAGCAGAATCTCAGTGCGTTGTTGACCTTTGCATAGTTTAAGAACAGTTGGAGGGACTCTGTGCCAAGATCGTCACGCTGACAGAGTGACTCGAGGGTGAGTCACGATGTTTGTATTGGGGGCTTGTTGGGCATGGAATCCCCCCAAGGCATGTTTTGGGGCTCAAAGCCCAAGTTTTAACCAAACTTTGTTGTAAAGCTCCAGGAATTGCAGGCGTAGAGTGCGGAAGTATGTTAGAGCCACCCTTGTTTTGTAATGTAATGTCATCCTATAGTAGGGAAGAATAACAAGTCTAAGTGATTGAGTTGCAAGTGTAAAGTGTGCCTTTGGGTCGTAGGGTAGGAGAAGGCTCTGTAGCAGAGTGTGTAGAGGCCTAATAGTCCGCAGTTGAGTGTGCGGACCCCTACAGCTGAGTGCACATGGCAGATTGGAGTCTGTAACCTATTAGTGCCTAAATCTACCTTATGCTGAGAAAGGGAAGATCTAGGGTAACATCAAACCATGCTTAACCTAGCAGCTAGCCCTACCAAGTCAGGAGAGGGCTCTCTCCTTGTCAATCTCATAAAAGTACAGCAAATGAAGCTTGAGATGACTGATGTAATGACTAATTTTAGGCTAGGTATGTGCTCATAGGATTGTGATTGAATTTGACGATGTTTTCCTAGCTCAAATGTGAAAGGCAATTTTGGGTCCGGGGAATGGACTCAATTTTGCAAAGATCTCTATGGGACGAGATAGGAAACTGGATTAGTACTTCAAATTGAGTGAGGTGGAGAGATTTTAGACTGGTGAGGAGTTGAAGAGGGCATGAAAGTCTTAGGGATCCTCTTCAAACAACTGAAAACATAAATAATTAAACAAAACCCTAGGTAGAGCACTGCAAATCAATGAATTCTACCTTTATGCTTGTTTCATTTAGTTAAGATGAATAGAGAGAGATAATGGCATACATAAACACATGTAAACTTACAATTACAAAAGAAAAAACAATACCAAATCAAGTTTCCACAAGAATCCCACAAAGTGTTGCAAACCCTAGTCTATTCCTTTACCAAATTGCAGAAATGAATGTAATAATGCTCAAAGCATTCACAAGAGTCCAACCTTTGCTAATGACTCAAAAACAAGTAAATATAGGCAATAAAAAACTCATCCTAGCCTTTACAGGTCGAGCTCATAATTTTAGGAGCTGTTCCAACAAAGTCTAAACTGAGAACTAAAAAGTAGGCAATGGAACAGCTTGCCTCTAAAAACTAGGGAACTGATTCATTCAGTTGCAAACTACCTTTTCATGGATGAATCTACCTCTATGAGTGAAAATTTGACATAATTACATCAAAATCCATCAATTCACATTAAATTACATCATCAGTTTGACTATTAGAGAGAGAAAAGTCAAACTGTGAAGAAACTAGGTGAAAAACAGAGTTTTTTTGCCAAAATGAGCAAATTTCCTCCTATGCGCCGCACTGATTTCCCTATGCATAGCGCATTTTACAGCTGATTTTGGAGGCCTTCCTGTGCACCAAATTTGTTCCACGTGGGCTTGTTGGAAAGGTCTACCTGGCTACTTTCTATCACAAGTGGAATTTCTACATTTGGCCTCCTTTTTCCCCTCAAAAACTGAGTTCTCCCAACACTACTTCTTGTGTGTGCAAAAAGGGGCAGAAAGGTCATTTTTGAGGTGTTTTTGACCTTTTTGGAAGCTCAAAACCTGTCAAAATTTCTTGGCCATTTGTGGAAATTCATATTTTTCCATGAAAAATCCAAAAATACTAAGTTTTCCTCAAAAGGAGGTCCCTAGCAAAAGCACGTGCCAGGTGGCGCGGCGCATCAAGCAGAAAAATCTGTTTTTTAGGCCGTAAATTTCAAAATTGCAAAAAGTGTCCCAAACTTCTTGAAATTTGGGTTGAGTGTCCTTCATTAAATTTTGTGTTGGGCTAAGGAAGCCTCAGCCAAGATCTGGAGTCTACCTTGCTCTTTTCTCTTCCTTGATGCTTTCTTCAACTTGGCCTTCAAAATCCTGATTCTTGCTTTGCATACCTTGTTTCTCGCCAAGTAGTGGTATGCCATGTGCCTCAACATATTTTTCTCTCTATTGGCCTTCTCTAGCATATTTTCCAAGTATATATTTTCCCTCTCAAGCCAAGATTCACGATCAGCATCAATTTCTTGTTCAAGTGGTGTCAGCTTGACTTTCCTCCTCTTGGCAGCTTGCCGGTTTTCTCGTATGTTTTGCAGCTCCATAATGGTTTGTTGATCCTCTAGCTATTTGTTTCTTTACTCAATATATTTGATTATCTACTTGGCTCTTTCTAGGTTGAAAGACAAATCATGAATGTCCTCTTGCTGCTCTTGAATGATTTCTTTAAGCTTTGAGCTTTGTGAGCCCAAATTGGTGTCATCATCCTGAATAAGAATGAAATCTATCTCTTGTCCTCCTGAAGACCCCTCATCATGTAATGGTTGCTTGCCCTTGTCCTGTACCTACTCTACTGATGGAGGAAATGAGACCCCTTCCACCCCGGGTGGAGATTGTACTCGTTTTCCTGCTGCAAATAACCTTCTAGTGCCCTTTTGGTAGGTGACGAACACTGGCACACTAGTGGTTTGTGTCTCATGAATCTCCTGCTGATGTGAAGGCCCTCCTGTCTCATGAAAAACTACTGGGGGTACTTGAGGACCTGTAAAGACCTCATGTGAAATGAAATCCTCCCATGACTGATGCAAGACCACAATTTTGATTAGTGAAAAATGATATATGTTGTTATATTACTGCTAAGGAGGATTCCTGTGCACTAAGGTGGTCATCTTCTCAATGTTTCGGCAAATAAAGTAGGGGAGATTCATCATTCTCACCCTAGTGAAGTGCATCAACAATCTGATGTGATAAGCATACAGGCGAGAAAATCAGCCCTCACAGCTGAAATATTTAATTATGAGTTTCATCAAGGGAGCATATGTGTCCTTCAGATACCTGAAGGAAAAAACTCTACTGACATGTCTTTGATAACCAGCCTTGATGTAAGGCTCACAATGCTCTCTGTCAATTAGCTACCTTTTATTCCACTGCTCATCGACATTTGGAATGCCAGTTGCTTGAGAAATAATCTCAGGTGTCAAGGTGAATGTCACACTTGCCAAAGTGACTTGGCCATTATGAAGATGAAGCACAAACAATCTGGCCAGCTCACGGTGGTACTTGATTCTCTATACCATCTCACAGAACTGATAACAAGATTGGTGTTGAAAGCATGTGATAGCAAGAGGACAGGCCAACAGCTCAGCAAGTGAAGTAGGCTCCTCTCATATATGTTTACCACCCTTGTGAGGTCTCCTTGGTGCATACATTTCTCTAGAAGAATCAATGACTGTCTCCTCATCTCTGTCATAGGAAGAACCTGACTCCATATTCACCAATGTTTGAGTTTTCTTAGATGAGTATGAAGAGATTTTATGGTGTCTTTAGGTTTTTGCTGCCAAGGATAAGAATGTATGAAGGACTGTGGAGGGAATGTGTATGAGGGGTTTTGGGAATATTGCTGTCAAGGTTTGGGGAATAGAAGGGTTTAGGGAATAGTATTTAGGCTTTGGGACAGCAATTAGGGTTTGGGAATTTTTAACTAGGGTTTGGATAATGGGATTTAGGGATTTAGGATTAGTAATTTAGGGATATGGGGTTTAGGGAGTAGGTAGATGATAATGTAAAGAGAGGGAGAAAATGAATGAGGGAATGAAGGAGTGAGGGGGTGAGAAATGGCTAGGAGTGGAATTAGCAGCAAAAAATAAAATTTGTAAATCCTATGCAATTGTTTTTGACAAGAAATGAAAGGAGGTAGGGTTTCAATTTTTTCTCATTAAATCACCATAACCACCAAGATAAACTCACTCATTGATCATGGAGGAATGTTTAACTTACTTGAACAAGTGAGGATTTAGCAAATTTGAAGTTTTGGAGGAGGCTGTGGGTGAAATCGGGCTTGTAACCCTATGCGCTGCACCACAAACCCAGTGCACCGCGCCTTCTCAATGCATCGCGCCCATTTAAGTTTTACACTGTAGAGTGCAGCCCAATGCGCTGCGCCAGATGAATGCACCACGCCCATGACCCAGTGCGTCGCTCCACTAAAATATCAAACTAGCTGCGATTTTTTTTTGCCTCCTTTTCTTCAACACAACTTTTCAATTGCTCACTCTTTCTCCTTTGGATACAAATGAACTCTTTAAACATGAAAAATGGTTTATATACATATAGTTTTTATTTTTCACTTAGAAAACCAATTTTCTAATGTTTGCCTTTGACTTGCTTTTAAAACTTTATTTTTTGGGTAGTTTGCTTTATTTTTGCCTTTGATGGACTAAATGCTTTGACTTTTTGTTTCTTTTGTAGATGGTGAAGTTGCAGAGGCTTGGCAAGGTGGCAAGGGCTGCCTCTAACATTATTACATATGGAAAAAATGAAATTACATCAAATTTGTACATGAAAACATAAAAACTCTGTTTTTCCTCAAAACAGGGTTTTGAGGAAAAATCAATCATTGAGCATGTGATTATGGAAATTATTGTTGCTGAAACTTTATTTGACCTCCTCATGCACTTGTTGACCATTATTGAGCATTTGGAAGGCCTTATTGACGAAACCCTAAACCTAATGAGACCTAAAACCCTAAAAATGACTTTTGCAAATTTAAAGACAAAAAATGACTGCAGATGATCTAGATGAATGAAAATGGGCCAGCAGGTAAAGAACATGAGGGAAAATATATAATAAGCCACTACCATCAGATAATCCATGACCCTAATGGAATGCAGCTGATCGAGTGCGATATCTAACATGCAATGCAACAAGAGAATTTGATCACTAATGGAGGGATGAAGATACCGACACTAACATAACTGAGGAAGAAATTAATAAAGAGAAGTTTTATCATAATTCTGTGCATTTGTTCTTAGGTTAATACATGTTTGATATAATTTATGAATATATTGTTTATTTACATCATGCACCTGTATGAATGGTTTATATTATCAAGTATAACTTAAAGCATGCAAGTAGGCTAAGATAATCAACTAACATTGGAATATCAGTAAAGTCTTGGGTAATAACGGAGAAGTGCAGCATTCAGCCCTTGAGTAGGGCGATGCGAAGGCAGTATCTGAGGCTGCGAGGGATGGGAAAGTGCACGAAGAGACCTGTGCACAGGATCGAACCACAGACCACTTGAACTCATCAGACATCTCTAGGGTGCAGAAACCTGGTTCTAGCACCCGCCCATACTACATCGGATGAGACCTGAATCAGCGCTCCGCAGACTATTGCCGAAAGGGCCAGTAGTACTGGGATTTGTTTGGCTAAATCAACTCTGAACCTGGGTCAGGCCGCAACAAGCCAACAACCTTTCCAAACTAAAAAAAATATTCAAGAACTCATTTTGAATAAGTGCAAGAAAGAAAGCTAATGGTCTCAAGAAACAATGATTTTTCTTTGAACAAATATGTTTTTGGGCTTGTCCTTGTAGAGCTTATAGCCAAGATTCTTAATGCACAAGAGAGAGGCTACTAGGGCCATGGATGAGGCACAATGAGGTCACTAAGTTGCTCAGAGGATGAGCAACACTTTCAGCAGGGGGTATGATGGGCCACTAAATTAGACATATATTAAGGCCCATGCCTCTATTTTAAAACATAAATTAAGGCTTATGACCATCCTTCGGCACATTAAACCTCTCTTTTTGCATTAGATAATTTATTTTTAACTTTAATATATTCATTAGGAAGGTTTATGAATAATTGAGTATTTGTGCCTAGTATTATTTATTTTTGTGGAATATTATGAGAATATTGGGCAGATTATGAAGAGTTGGAGGAGGAGATAATTTAGGGACTTGTTCCCTACTACTGGAGGATCAATAATAAATAATAATTCAACAATATATTATGGAATTATGGCACAAATTGTGGAACTCCAATGATTGAGTAAATCTAGGAATGTGTTCCACTAATCAAGGGAGAAAATCCACCAATCAAGGGAGCAGATCCACTAATCAAGGGATTTAGGTGGGGAAAGCTTCCTCCATCCATGGGGAATGATTCTTAATCATTTTTTATAAGTACCGAGTCGAATTTTCCTCTAGGGAATGATTGAGAAAATCTAGGAATGTGTTCCCTGCCATTTAATGCAAATTCCTAGTATTGGGGACTAGACCCACTAATCAAGGGATTTTGGTGGGGAAAGATTCCTCCATTTATGGGGAATGATTCCTAATCATTTTTTATAAGTACCAAGTTGAATTTTCATCTAGGGGGGTTTTTTCATTAGTGTTATTGTGGAGAGAGCTTGTATTTTTGCAACTCCATTGTATTTTCTTGTAGGGATGTAATTCTATTGTTGAAAATAATGAATATTGGTGTCATGTTCAGCTTCTAAATCTTGTTCTCCTCCATAGGTATCTGAGTTTCCTTGGGCTTGGCCATCCCAAGAACCTCAAAGCCCTTTTGTATCATTTTATTTACCTCTTTTCATTGCTTATTCAGATGCATCTCTAGTTTTTATTCCTTTCTATTTCTGCATTTAGGATTAATAATTTCTTGTTGTAGGATTGAGTTAAATGGTTGATCCAAAACTTTTACAAGATCAAAAGAATTATTTCATCCTTAGAAAATCTTTTGAAGTTCATAGTAATCATTGAGCTGCTTGGATTAGTCTTTTTATTCCCAAATCCAGATTGTTGGACCTCCTTTTTAGCAAAGAATAGTAAATTTCTGCTATTTATTAGAGCATTCTAATGAGCTTCAATCGAATTGATTCCACTTGCATTAGATCACGAAAACATTCTAGTTCACAACAAAAATTACCCCATTTCATTTGCACCTGATTTTGTTAGTCATTTTTTAGATTTACTAGCTTACTAGTTCTCAAATTTCTAGATTTTCGACTAGTAATGTTTTTTTTTTGTATGGGTTAACATAGGTATTTTTGAGTGATTCCAATTGGAATAGGGACCTAATACAAGCTAGTTAATAAAAAAATTGTCCCATCCAATTTGGATTTTATTTTCTTGGTCATTAAACCCTCGCCGATTTCATCATTTCACAAGCGTTTTGAGCAAATCCATCCATCTCCCGACTTTGGTTTTGAGTTTTGAGTGATCCTAGGAATTTTCCCACTCCATTCCACTCATCACACACCTTTCCTAAGCCTCCCATAACCTCCAACACCTCGCATTTTTCTCTCGGTTGTATCTTGCAGGTTTCCAGTAATTCCTACAGGAACATCTTGTAGGTTTCTAGTACATCCTGTAGGTTTTCTTGAAATAGCCTGTTTTGAGGTTGCATTAATGGAAAACCTCTAGGAAGTCACCAAAAGCCTCCCAAGGGTCTCCCACACCATCCAACCATCTCCTAACCCTTCCATCCAACCTTCAACATCCTTAAATTCACTTGTCACATCACCAAAGGAAATCAGTTTGCATACTTGATTTTGCATGAAAAGATAAAAAGACAAAAACAGATTTATTTCGGTCCCTTTACTTGCACATTAGAGATGTTTGATGCTTCTTACTTCCATGCTTAGAGTAGCATTTGGTTCATGATAATTTAGCATTATTGCAAAGCATAGTTTCTTGGAAGTTAGTTAGAAAATGGTGTGTTTTAGCATTTGATTTCAATTTCTTTCCTTGTACTTTATTTCTTGCAATAGGTTAAGGTTCTATTTCAAACATTTCCTTTTCTGCAATTAGTTTAGGATTTAAATTCAGTACATTCACTCAATTACATCATGACAGCAAAGGAAGGACACATTTTATGTCGCACATATAGTGTCGATACCTCTTAAGTTTGTACGAACCCCCAGGTTGATAATTAAAGTTGGTAACCTCAGGAGTTGCAACATTCTTGTTGCAATACCTAGGTTCATCAGTAACTAGGGAAAGATGGCTTCTAGACCTTTGTGAAGGTCTATGACCAATATTTGCAGACCTTAAACAGACGATTTATCTAATCTAGCACATCAATAAACAAACCTATATCTGAGTTCACGCAAATCTATCCAACTCGTCAGAAAACATAACATAATTAATTATTGTCTTCACAGAATAGGATTACTACTTAAATCATGCATTAATAAGACATATCCAGTGACTTCGCTCAGCGTTAATTCATTATTTCATAAAAACATATCATTAAGCAAAAGAGTATAACACAAACAGATTCAACAGGAATACACGGTAATTCTTCAAAAGTTGTCTTTATTGATCTTCAATGTTCAGATTACAGACTCTTCTACCCAGCGCACTCAGCTGCAAGGGTATGCACACTTCGCTGCAGACTCTACTCAGGCCTCCTGGGCACTCTACTGCAGGGGCTTTCCCTTCTCTACCTAAGTACAGGAAGCAAAGCCTTTCTGCCTTAGTACTTTCCCAAGACAAAAAAAACCTTTCAGCATACCCAATTCTCTATCAAAGTTATCTCTAAGACTCGCTATGACTCAACTATTTATAGCTTTCCTTCATACCATACCATGGTCCGCGGACCATGGGAGAATCTTAAAACCAACCAAAAACAACAGCTAAGATCCTTTTCGATCCTATCTATCTACATGCTCCGCATCCACATATTGCGGATACTTTACATTCATTTGACAAAAACATTTACAAAATTGGGTTAAATTAACCCCAAAACTAACCCTAGGGACCCTATCCCAATAGGCCCCATTGGGTAGTTGGGCATCCAACTTCCTAGGGTCGTAACTTGGTCATATTATCTTTCTTTGATGCTTATGATACCTCGTTGGAAAGATCTCTCTGAGAACTACAGTGATAAACGAGATTTCTATAGCAATCATCAAGCAATTTTGCCAAAAAAAAAAAAAAAAAAAAAAAAAAAAAAAAATACCCATCGTCTAGGGCCTTAAATGCGCTCAATGAAAATGTTAGCCCTTTCAGCTTCGGACTGCACGTGAGCCGAATCTACCTGAGTGGCTGCAAATGGTATGGCCACATCAATGGGGCATAATGGCTGAAATCCCAACCCTACCTAAAAGGGGCTATGGCATGTTGAGTTGTGGAGAGTTATGTTGTAGTTGTGTTGGACATAGGTTAGAATTTCATCCCATGTGCGTGGATGCTTTGAGTTGTACATGCACAAAATGTGTACGATCATTCTATTGACAACCTCTATTTGGCCATCTGTTTGGGGATGGAAAGTCATGGACATAGTAAGTTTTGTATCTAGCATCGACTAGAGACTTGACCAAAATGCACTCAGGAATCTATTGTCTTGATCTGAGATAATGAACTATGGGATCCCAAAGTGCACCCACACTTGCTCAAAGAAGAGCTTAGCAGTGGCCTCTACTATGATACTCTTCTTGCAGGCCGCCATGATGGTCATCTTAGAGAATTTGATGATGACCATGAAAACGCAATCATTGTCATGCTTAGTAGAAGGAAGGTCTGACATATAATCCATGGAGACAGATTCCCAAGGCCGGCTAGGAGTAGGTAGAGGAGTATATAGGCCTTGCTTCTTTATGGTTGATTTGGTAATGGCACAGGTGTTGTAGGATCTAATGTACTTCCCAACATCCTTATGAAGTTTCGGCCAATAAAAATACTTCTACAATATCGCCATTGTTTTCTCTACTCCGAAATGTCCAGCAACCCGACTATAGTGCGCCTCCCAAATCATATCGGCATGCTCACTTGAAGGAACACATATGTGTCCCAAGTGGCATAACAGTGCATCCTTAAGGTGAAATTTTGGAACTTTATTCCCTTCCAGGAGTGTCTGGTATATGTTGTCGAATTTTGGATTGCTCTTGTAAAGATGCAATCACCCCAATGTCTTGTGCCCACAGGATTCAAGCACAATGATTAGCTCCATGACCAGTGGTATGCTGAGGCAATCAGCGACATTATTGTTGTTGCCCTTCTTTTACTTAATGTTCAAATGGAACTGCTGCAGATAGGTGGACCATTTCTGATGACAATCATTCTACAACTTCCCTTATGTCTGTATGAACTGTAGAGGTCGGTGGTCTATGTGGATGACCATTTCCTTCCCCAGAATGTAATGCTTCCATTGATGGCATGCATGCACAATGGAATACATTTCTTTGTTGTAAGTGGGGTACTTTCAGACTGTATCTAAAAGTGTCTCACTATGGTAGGCCACTCGATGCCCATGCTGAGTAAGAACCACACCAATAGCATAGTCAGAGGTATCTATCTCAATTTCAAATGGTTGTTGCAGGTATGGTAACGTGAGAACTAGTGCAGAACAAAGTCAATTCTTCAACTCATAGAATGCTCACTGTTGGGTTTCCAACCAAAAGAAATTTTCTTTCACTCCACCCTTGGTGACTTGACTTAAAGGCCAAGTGATATGAGAGAACCCCAACACAAACCTACGGTAGAAATTAGTAAAACCCAAAAAGCTACGAAGCTTTGTTAGAGTGATTCTGAATGGCCAATCCCGAATGACTTGTATCCTGGATGGGTCCACATGCACACCCTGCTCATCAATGATATACCCCAGATATTGAACCTTGGTCAGGCTAAAGCCGCATTTCTCCAAGTTAGCACACAACTTGTATTGTTGAAGGGTTTGAAAGACCTGTCAAATATAGTGGAGGTGCTCTTCCCAACTCTGGCTGAAGATCAAGATGTCATCTAAATACACCACCACGAATGCATTAGTGAAGGGTCGCAAGATGTCTTCCATCAGTATCATGAAGGTTGCAGGGGTGTTCGTCAATCTGAACCGCATGACCAACCATTCAAAAAGGCCCTCCTTGGATTTGAATGTAGTCTTCCACACATCAGAGGGTTCGATAGGCACCTCATGATAACTTGACTTCAAGTCAATCTTGCTGAAATATTTTCCCCCCTTGAGTTGGTCCAGAAAGTCATCAATTCGCGGCATTGGGTACCTATTCGGGATAGTGATCTTGTTCAACGACCAATAGTCAATACAGATTTTTATGCAACCAGCTCACAAAATAGAAGAAAAGATAGAGCAACGACTTCAAAATCAGCCTCCTCGAGGAGGCAACCTCCTTTACATTACACAAATGAACAATTCTTGGATCATACAAATGACAAAACCTCCTTTCTATATATAGGAGTCTAAGGGGTCACAATATAATCAAAGTCGACATAACAATAATAATATAAGGGCACAAAAATAAAAATAGTGGACTTCTATGGGGCACAATAATAACAATATGGGGACAATAGGGGCACAACAATAACAATAAGGGCTACAATGACAATAGTAATGGGGGAATCACTAGTATTATAGGGACCTAACATGCCCCTCTCCTTCAAAAAAGTGTTGTCCTCAATGCTTGAGTAGTTCTGGATGCTTCTGTATAAAATTCTCACTCTCCCATGTGGAATCTTCAGCGGGTAAGTTCTTCCACTTGATGAGATACTCCAAAATTGATCGATTTCATCATTTTCGAGTTCTTGTTTCTATGATTGTTTCAGGTTCCAATATGATTTTTCCTTCCTTGTCAAGTTCTGGCAATATTGTTTGAACTAGGATATTTTCACCTATAACCTTCTTTAAGCATGAAACATGGAAAACTGGGTGCACTCGGGAAGCTGCAGGAAGCTCCAATTTGTATGTCATAGTACCAATCTTTTGCAACACCTTGTACCAACCATAATACTTTGGTGATAATTTATTATCCTTCTTAGCTTGCTTGAGGGACATTTGTTTATATGGTTGTAGTCATAGGAATCCCCAGTTACCTACATCAAAACTTATTTCGCTGTGATGTTGATCTACCTGTTGTTTCATTCTGTTTTGTGCCACAGTGAGGTTATCCTTTAAGAGTTGGAGAACTTGTTGTTGATGCTCGATTTGATCTTCCACTGCTTGAACCTCAAAATTTTCTCTTAAATATGATGTGATGGACGATGGATGATATCCATAAAGTTCCATAAATGCGGTCATTTTTTATGCAGTATGGAAGGAGTGTTATACCACCATTTAGCTAGAGGCAACCATTTGAACTATTGTGTCCTTCCAAACATTTGTTTACTATCTCATTTTCTCCGTCATATTTAGGATGATAAGATGAGCTATGAGCTAACTGAGTACCAAGACAAGAAAATAATTATGTCTAAAAATTTCGAGTGAAAATGGGATCTCTGTCATTTACAATAATCTTTGTGTTTCCATGTAGCTTTTGAATTGGTTCCATAAATGCAGTAGAAACTATATCGGCTTTAAATGGATGAGACAATGCACAAAAGTGTGCATACTTGGTAAGTCTATCAACTACCACCATGATGAAACTCTTTCCTTCAGGCTTGGGTAAACTTGTCATAAAATCCATTGAAACCTCCTCCCAACATTAGAATGGAATGGATTGATCTGAAATGATCATATGTTAAAACTGAAGTAGAATTGATTATGCCAACAGTGAAATGAATGTTAACTTAAAGTGTTGAAACCGTGAGAAATAATTGAGAAGAATGACTTTACGACAGTTGATAAAACATAAGTAAGATACAAAACAGAAGTGAAAACAAAAAATGCACAACAATACCAGACAACAAGATTGATTACGGAGTTTGTCCCTGATGGACTATGTCTTCGGATCCGCTTTCAAGATGGACGACCGCTTTATTAGGATTGATACTGAAGAGGTCGATTACATAGAAATTTGACCAAACTGAATGTGCATGCATGCACTTTTGGTCATTATCATAAGATAGCTCTCTGAACTAGCTTTCCAATGCCTATCACGGTTCCCAATTCTGACTCTGGATGCACATGTTACATTGAAAACAAATTCGCTTATATCCTCCAGAACCTGCCCATGAAACTCAAAACCACTCTATCACTCTTCAATGAGAAAAAAATCCTTTTAAAACCCTCAAAGTACATTCGAACTCCCTCATACCGAGTTTTGGAATGAACTGCTAATTTTAGGGGTTAAATTTAGGGTTTGAAGTTAAGGTCTTATCATCTTGTGACATTAGGCTAGGTGGTTATATTAAAATAACTTTAAACAGCCTTACAAAACCCAAAATAGACTTTATATTAAGAAAACCACCACTGGCGATTTAACTAACGGCATGGAGGCCTTGACCAAGCCCATGTGATCAGGGCAGTCTAACCATTGTTAGACACATGGTGGCTACCCCTAATGGTGTGGTAACAATGCTGCTCACATGGCACATTCTTCGCCAGATAGTTTCATTCCTGCATGGTTTAGTTATTGTGGTTGCATTAAACCCTATGGTTACTACCCTCTGTTCATATGTCATAACCCGACACGGTAGCTGTTGCAGTCTGCAGTGAACTCCGGGGGTTCCGGTTGTGAACTGTTCACATGGCCTTATCGTCGTGGTTCTGCTACGGTTAACTCCAATGCTAACCCTGATGGCTTATCCAACTCCACTCACATGACCACAATTCCGACGCAGTTTGGCCAGCGGTTAGGAGCTGTGATTAGGAATGATATGTATTTTTTGCAATAGTTTTATTATGTTTTCAATGTAATACAATAGCTCGAGAGGGTTTTCAACATAGGTTTAATGTATATTTGATAGGTTAGGTTCTGGGACTTAGGGTAATGAGTTTTATACATAGGTTTAGGTATTTAATGTATGATTTAGGTGTTAGTACTTAGGTTTGATGTTAGGATATTTGTAATACACAACTTTAGGTTTTAGGTTAGGGTTCTAGACTTAGGATTGATGTTTTCCTCCATAGTTTTTAGGGCTAGGGTTTAGTCATAGGTTTTAACCTTTACATCAAAACCCATTTACAACCATTTGTCACAAAGTGACATTCAAACCCACACTCATATCTTCGACAAAAAGCTACATTTGCGACGACATCACATGACAACAAATCCATCGACAAATAAATCCTACAAAGTGGATGACAACCACATATCAACGACCAAATCTTAGCATAACTGACGATAATCCACATGTCGACAACCAGGTTCCAAACCATATCACCATGAAAACCATATACATTGTCGTACAACCTAAACCATAAACATCACTGTCAAAGCTGAAGACACCAGACATAGAACGTTGACGACGACACTGAACCTGTGTAACTGATCTGACGAGATCCTCCTGGATCAATCCTCTCCACTTGAAAGCTTTTGGACCACAAAAGTTTGACTAGATAGATAGTAAATGAGGGTAGAGTTCCCTCACTCTCCACCTTGCCCTGATGATGTACCAATACATTCAATCAACCACCTGAAAGTTATGACCCTAATGATGTTGACCATGACACACTTTGAATCTCTGAATTGTTCCATTCATCTACAGTATGAACAACTTGTGAAGATAGTCAAACAACCTGTTATGAACATGGCAATTGACTTCCTTCCACAAAATACCATGAATTAGTGTTTCATAAACATCTTTGAAAACAGTCTCGACAGGATATTGTTGAATACTATTGACATGTATTAACAATCTATATTGCGGAATGATAAAGACAATAAAAGATATTTTTGACATCAAACCACCTACTTGACTTGACATACTTTCTTGATTCCTGATTACTGAGTGAATTTGTTGCAATAAACCCATCAAACTGTAATATGAAAACTGCTACAATTTAGTTTGATTTTGAAAGTATTGAATTAGTCGTTGATTTGTTTGAATCACTATTTATTCATTAATTAAATGATGTTTCCATTGATTAGCACTTTCCCATCATGCATAAGTTACCCTTAGACACTTTGACACTGCTTTATAAAAGGCTTTGATATGAAAACAAATAGGTTTCCTCTCCACTTGAAAAGAGGCTTCCAAACCATTTGAAACATGAAATGGTGACACAATACAAGAGAAATGTAATATTGACTTTCCCCAATACTAACCTGCATCCCTGTAACTTATAACTTCCAAATTTGGATTGAATCGATTCATTCTGACATTAGGAAGAGGAGCTTTAGGCACAAACTCTAACTCATGTTGTATTCCCTGCTCATGAGTAAGATGTTTGGTTTCTTTAAATAGAATTGGAAAATTTTCTACCTCTTTGATCAAACTATATTTAAGCTGAGACCCATAACTTGAACAAACATCATGTTGATTCTTATGTTGTTCCTTTACACACATGATTACAAATCTCTTATTTGAACTTATTAATCGCTTCATCTGATTAGCAACAACTAAATTCAAGTGATTTTTACTTTGATGTGCCCTGACAATAAATTCAACCCCATCTTTCTTAAGGTAGTATTTATGCTCTATTCTGTAAAATACTACTTCATGATCATAAAGATAAGGACTTCCTAAGACAACTCCACATATATCTACGGGAACAACATTTAATTCCACTTCATCAATGTAATTAGTTGTAATGGAAAATCTTAATCGACACTATTTTCTGACTTTTATCTGAGTTGATCTATTTAGCCATCCTAATGGGTAAGGTCTTGGATGATTCTGTGTCTCCAAACCCAAAATATTAACTAAATATTCAGATATTAAATTTTCCTGTGATCCACTATCAAACATTGTATCTATCTTTGTGTGCTTAGAAGTTATCCTTATGTTAAATAATTCAACTCTTTTATCCTCATTTGAAATATTTATGTTTGATGAAGATGCAATAGTATTCGAACTTGAACCAGTGTCAGAATTTTTACCTGTCGTAACCATAGCAGTTATCCTCCTTTCATCACCTGAATCGGAACCTAGATCTTGTTGGATTGTTGCAATTTCCTTCTTTTCATCCTTCTCCTTAAGGAACTTTTTGGGCTTAAGTTCTGGATGAAGTTTCCAACACTTAGATTCATCATGACTGATTCTTTGGCAATGAGAACAAGTAGGTCTTTCCTTCTGAGCTATCATTGATTTCTTTCTGTTCGAATTTTTCCTCCCTTTGTTGTCATTGTAATATTTGATTTCCAACTCTTTGGATGATTGTGGTGAAAACTTGAATGGTCTTCCACCTAATTTGATATGTATGGCTTGAATACACAGTTCGTCAAAATCATCAATATTAAACATCAATAATGTATGCTGCAAATATGAATGTAAACTGCCGATGTATTTTAATAAAGTTTTATGTGTATCCAATGAAATACCAAGCCCCAATGCTTTCTTCCTGAACTCCGAAATAAAATCTTGAACACTTTGCCCTTTACCTTGCCTCAAATGTTGCCAATCAATAACAACTTGTTGCATGTA
Organism: Pinus taeda; assembly: GCA_000404065.3. NCBI lineage: Eukaryota > Viridiplantae > Streptophyta > Pinopsida > Pinales > Pinaceae > Pinus > Pinus taeda. Next base: position 20,349 of record APFE031190095.1, on the reverse strand, counting down.
TCCTAAAGGATAGAATCATTTCCTAAGAGATTTTAAAAACTTAGACCATGAAGAGATGACTTTACCTTTTCGCTTTACATTTATATGAGTTTTACTTTCCCACCAGATTAAAGTTGTTCCCCCCATTCTAAGTGTATCTACATGAATTTTCGTTTTATTGTCAGAAATGTTCTGAATACGACAATACACTTTAACTACTTAATCCAGTTATCTAGCTTTCCAGGATTCATTTCGCCATCATAAATAGGTAACTCAAATTTTACATCAAGTTTTAAAAGAGATGTTTAATTAGGTTTCTTTTCTGTTTCAAATTCTGCACTGGAAGAAGAAGAAGATGATGATGATGATGGAGATGATGGAGGTGCAGGTGTTTTATCAACCTTGCCTTTACCTTTATCCTTCTTTGATGTCTTTGAAGAAGAAGCTGCATCTCTCACCTTATTATCTTCGTATAGTTCTCCCAACATCTACTGCATAGTCAATAATGTTTGTTAAAACTATTCATCACTCATCTTAGTTTCTGGATTTTCACCTGCATCAGATCCTGTCATGGTCGACTTATGAACGACTCTTTGCTTTCCAATCTCTGGATTAATATTCTCGAGGATTCCTTCTCCATGTTGCGACTTTGACCTGGTTAACATTCAATGGAAAATTCTACAAACTCAACCTGCTCTAATACCAAATTATATGATCTGAAATGATCATATGTTAAAACTAAAGTAGAATTGATTATGCTAACAATGAAATGAATGTTAACTTAAAGTGTTGAAACAATGAGAACTGCTTGAGAAGAAAGACTTTATGATAGTTGATAAAACATAAGTAAGATTCAAAACAAAAGTGAAAACAAAAAATACGCAACGATACCAAACAGCAAGATTGATTACGGAGTTCGTCGCTGGTGGACTACGTCTCCGGTTCTGCTTTCAAGATGGGCGACCGCTTTATTAGGATTAATACCAAAGAGGTCGATTACACATAAATTTGACAAAAATTAATGTGCATGCAGGCACTTCTGGTCACTATCATAAGATAGCTCTATGAACTAGCTTTCCAATGCCTGTCACGGTTCCCAATTCTAACTTTGGATGCTTCTGTTACACTAAAAACAAATTTGCCTATATCCTCCAGAGCCTACACATGAAACTCAAAACCACTCTATCCCTCTTCAAAGAGAAAAACATCCTTTTAAAACCCTCCAAGTACAATCGAACTCCCTCACACTGAGTTTAGGAATGAACTACTGATTTTAGGGGTTAAATTTAGGGTTCTTGTCATCTCATGACATTAGGCTAGGTGGTTATATTAAAATAGCTTTAAACAACCTTACAAAACCGAAAATAGACTTTATATTAAACAAACCACCGCTGGCGGTTTAACTAACAATGTGCATGCCTTGACCATGCCCATGTGATCGGGGCAGTCTAACCATTTTCAGACACCTGGTGGCTACCCCTAACAGCGCGGTAACAATGTTGCTCACATGGCACATTCTCCACCCGACGATTTCATTCTTGCACGGTTTATTTGTTGCGGTTACATTAAACTCTGTGGTTACTGCCCTCCGTTCATATGTCATAACTCGACATGGTCGCTGTTGCGGTCTGCGGTGAACTCTGGCGGTTCCGATTGTGAACTGTTCACATGGCCTTATCATCGTGGTTCCGCTGTGGTTAACTCTGATGCTAACCCCAATCGCTTATCCAACTCCACTCACATGACCACAGTTTCGACACAGTTTATCCGATGGTTAGGAGCTACGTTTAGGAATGATATGTATTTTTTACAATAGTTTAATAATGTTTTCAATGTAATACAATAGCCCGAGAGGGTTTTCAACATAGGTTTAATGTATTAATACATGGATTTTGATAGGTTAGGTTCTAAGACTTAGGATAATGGTTTTTATACATAGGTTTAGGTATTTAATGTATGGATTTAGGTGTTAGGACTTAGGTTTTATGTTAGGATATTTGTATACACAACTTTAGGTTTTATGTTAGGGTTCTAGACTTAGGATTGATGTTTTCCTCCATATCTTTTAGGGCTAGGGTTTAGTCATAGGTTTTAGCCTTTACATCAAAACCCATTTACAACCATTTGTCACAAAGTGACATTCAAAACCACACACATATCTTCGACAAAAAGCTACATTTGCGACGACATCACATGACGACAAATCCGTCGACAAATAAATCCTGCATGGAAAACAACCACATATCGACGACCAAATCCTGGCGAAACTAACGACAATCCACATGTCGACAACCAGGTTCCAAACCATATCACCATGAAAACCATATACATTACCGGACAACCTAAACCATAAACATCATTGTTGAAGATGACGACACTAGAAACTAAACGCTGATGACAACACTGAACCTGTGTAACTGATCTGACAAGATCCTCCTGGATCATGAATAAAGGTTGTAATAAACCTAGGGTCTTGATTGTTTCAACTTTATTTTGTTGGAAAACCAAACATTCCGCCACAAAATTTTTAATATCCAATTTAAGGCCATCCCAAAAAAAATTCCTTCTTAACCCTGTGGTAAGTTTTTGATGAGCCCTGGAATTGGATTTTTGGACAAAGTTTGGACTAAGGCCAAGAAATTATGAGCCAAATGAAAGCCAAGCATGAAGGAACAACGCTGAGGATTAGTAGGAAGGGTGTCTCCTGCATTAAAAGGCCCTTCCTCAAAATCTCCACCCTCAGCTCGAAGTTTAGCAGGCCACCGAAGGATTCCCAAGGGCATCCGAGCAGTCTTATGTAAAGTGGCTGATCACTGGCAGTTTGAGAAGCCGAGCCCCTTGAGTTAAGGAGGGATTTTGGACACCCTCGTACTGCATAAATTGGAAGGCTTCCAGCCTTCGTATTTTACTTTTTGAACTGTTGTATTTTGCACTATAGTGTTGTGATTTTCTCAGCTCATTTTGTAGTTGTTGCCGTATAACTTTCTTTGTGACATGGTTATTTTTGAGTAATGGAAAGCAGCTTTATTTGGAATCAGTTCTAAGTTTTTCTTAGGAGCCTGTAGCTCTTGGGGTTGGGCCCAACCCAAGTGCCAAGGCTTCCTTTGTGTACTGTTATTTGTTTTTAGTATCTTTGCAAAAATAATTTTTTTTAAGTAGATTAGAATCTTGCTTGGTTACCTAGGTCATTTTTGATGATTAAAAAGGATTTTCATGTTCAGATTGATTTGATAGGTTAATAACAGAGAAGATCTTTAGAAAAATGCCATCAAGCACCTTTGATCTCACCTCTCCCTCAATGGGACCATGAGCTGGGACCAAGGTGACCTTGCTGCCACCAAAAACATTGTCTTTGCTCCATCATGCAATTATTAGTGTTAGATTCTTATTTGCAGAAGTTGATACCAATTGTGGTTACATGCTTAGGGTCATGATTGCTTAGTTGCATAGTTATTTCACATGATTTCATTGCAAATAAACTTCTGTTCATTTTCTTTGTTGTTATCTAGGTCAGATTAGGTTAAAGTAACTAGGTCCTTGATTTTCCGAATCTTTGTTTGTTCAGTTTGAAAAATAATTTGCAGAGCACCTGTAATACTTCTCTATCTACCCGTACTCCATCAGTCCCACCTGCTCCATCCTCTAACCCAGATTCTTTCCTTACGTTTGCCACATTCTCTCGCTTTTCCCTTATTCCCATATTTTTGTGAAGCATTGCTCCACTCATCCTTGAACAAATCCAACCATCCTCACCACTCCTCAGTTCCATCCACCAAGTCCTGGACCTCCTCACACCCTTCTCTCACCTCCATACCCACATCTTCACCTTTCTTCCTCCATCAATCCTCCAAAATTCCCTTTCTGAACATCCTGTAGAAATTACAGAACATCCTGTAGAAATTCCAGAACATCCTGTAAAAATTCCAGAACATCCTGTAGAACCCCTACAAACTTCCTGTAGAAGCTCACGAAAGCGGTTTTCTTGATAGAAAAACTCTGTGAAACTCTCTGGAAGGGTGCTGGGGACCCCTTAGGCCCTCTTCTAACCTTTCCAACCTCCTGCAAGAATATCCCTTCGCCAATCCACCTCTGCACAGTCAAAAAAACAGTTAAAGCACATGCATGATAATTCTGACAACTTATTCAAAAATAAAAAAAGATGTTTTCTTCATATAGAAGTAGCTTAGACACATGTATTTTACCTTCCTATAAGTCAATGGCATCTTTCTCAGTAACTTGCATCCTCTTTCTTGCATCAGTATGGCTAGCTGGTAAAATTAGGGTTTGCTAGGGTTTGCATTTCCTTTCAGCTTTTCACTTTCTTTCTGCAAGTAGATTAGCTTCCTTTGAGTTAGCTTCCATCCATCAATTAAAAAGCTTCTTCTCAGAGCTCATAGAAGTTGTCTTAATCTCCTAGCGGACTTGTGCCAGCTGACCAAGTGATAGCTGTGGCAAGAGCTAGTACTTGTGCATACAGCACTGTCGCTTCCAAGTTTGTTACGAACTACCGGGTTGATGAAAGTAAAGAAGGGAGTCCCAGGAGTTGCATCATTATTGCTGCAATACTGGAGCCCACCATTCTTTTTGGCGCAGTTGTCGGGGAAGCGTCAGAGTATTTGTGATTGTTGTTTTTCTTCTATTTTCTACTACAACATTCTGCTAATTAGTTTATTTCATTTTCATTCTGCAATTTCATTCCCACAAAAGTAGACTAGACATTTCCTGCTTTCCTAGATTAGCATTTCAATTCTGCAAGCGTAGCCTAGAATTTCATTCCTACAACTTCATTTCAGCAAAATAGATTAGTCCTTTCCTGCTTTCATTTCAATTCCGCTTTTTCATTTCAGCAAGATAGATTTTAGTTAGTTGCAATTCAATCTATTTTAGTTTTGCAGGTACAAGCAGAAAACAAAAAAAAACAAAAGCAACCAAAAATATTTCATTTCATGCCTCGTAGGAACAGAGACAATACCGGAAAATTCTTACCCAACACCCCCACCACATCACTGAGTCACCCTTCTCTCTTCTTTGGTGGCCGTGATCCAGAAGAACCTATAGGTGAACCTCCAGAAATATACGAAGATCCTATAACAGAAGAAGAGAAAGTGAACATCCCTCTTGAGACCATGGCTGAACACAGAAACGGTATAGGAGATGAGGAAAGAATAGAAAGTGCCTTTCCCATCCGAGAGACCAATGGGGACATGAAAATGAAAAACATAAGTCCCTCAGCCTTATCTCACTTCCATGGATTGACCACTAAAGACCCTGATACCT